>CANYBF010823576.1:0-27036 GCA_948192965.1 Dalechampia spathulata
ATTATATAGGCATGAGAATACTATGTAATACAAATGAAAATGTCATTTCTATATTGGTTTGCTTTAACATTATTCATATTCAACTTAACTAATTATATTTTTAAAGAATCAATATTTGCTTTTACAACCATAATCCTAACCTATCTAATTCGTGATATAGAATTGTTAGAATTCAATGAATCTTATAAATGGATATTGAAATGATACCAAAGTTTCCCTGAGTTCGATACCCTTCTTACTTTATACTAAGTCCTTAGAGACTAAGGGATTTAATTCTGCTTGCAATCATATCTTTATCTTTATTAACCCCTAGAATCCCTGCTTCAGTGCTACATAAATATAAGTCAAATACATAAACATCATTCGTCATATAGTAAAACATCGTAAGCATCATATCTCAACACATCAAGCCATCAATAACATCGTCATACAGACTGTCATAGCACACGTGTACGATATATGCAATGCAAATGTAACAGTGCCTTGCATTATTTGTCCTCCTCATTTCCCTCATTCACTCTTGTTTTCCTGTCTTGTGCACATTTCTTTCGCACATACTAGGTCCCTGTAGGTACCGGTACTCATATCCCAGAGGAGGGCATATAAATATGTGGTACTTTGCACCCTTTCCTACTATAAGTCTTGAGACTCGTCTCCCTTATGGGAGGGTAATAATCTAAATGATTCCATTAGGAATCCCATCATCATTATATGACCCAGTATGCCCCGAGCTTAGCTCTGCACTTATTACCCTCTTTCTTTTCTCTCCTTCCTTTCCCTTCCTTTTATCTTTATGCCTGCTATGAATATATCACATGCACTTATGCGTCATTCCAATGAGAAGAATACATTCATTCCACCATGAAGTAATAACCATACCACATCCTAGCATAACAAGCATAAGCACCCACATAACTCATCATAATAAGCACAAGCATCAATACAACTCGTCAGATTGGTAGCATATCAGTACAATCCTCATGCTCAGACTTTACTTAAGTCTCAAGGCATGGAAATAAGCCAAAACATAATAGTAGGTACAAAACCAATACAATCGTAGCACTAACCTGAAGTAAGACTACTTCTAGCATAGGCCGGTAATCCCGTCTCTATCAATCACCACGTTAAACTCTTAGTTCGCACACCTTCCCGATTACTAAGGACTCTTCCTCTGGTGGCTAGAAGGGTTTAATTGAGGTTTAAGGAGGTTAACTAATGAAAAAGCCAATGAAAAACCTTAATACTTATCCTTTAACTCGTCAAACTTAAGTCACGTACGGCCGTTTGGATCTTGGTACGCCCGTACCGAACTAAAACTCCTGACAAGCACATTTTCCTGCGAGTTCACGTATAGCCAGACCACCCATTGGTACGCCCGTACGGTAACCCGTACACCCGTACCACCCTAAATCCTCCTTCTTCCACTCTTCCTAAATGCATACCCAACATACCTAACTCACAATCAATATAAACACTTCTAAAACCTTGCTCCCAACATGCCAGACTCGGTGTTTGCCCCTTACACTACACAGATACATCAGTAAGGCGGCAACACCTACTCATCCTATCCTCTAACACAAGAACACGCATCTTAAAGGTACAATATCCCATCCTTCAATCAATACACTTAACATCGTCATTGTTCATACACATACATTCACAAGGCATTTAAAATCAAGGAGCAGTATCACATTTCAATCAAATAGCAGATAAACACTCAATACACAAGCATATCCATATACATATGCATACATTAGGACCAAACTACCAGGGTCTCATATGCGGGTATGACACATATGGTTTAGTAGGATTCTTTAGTATTGGAGTTACTTAATTACAAGGTTGACCATAAAATTAGTTCCCTTCATCAATCTCTCTTAGAATAAATTCATAGTTTGTTTGGCCCTAAAATTAATGGTGCATGTATGAAATATGTACTAGGGATCCTAATACATAAACCATGATTTTCAGCCTCCAAATGCACATTTTAACCAACTCACCTTGTTCAATTACTCACTTATTATTCATTCATTTGACAATTAAGAAAACAAGTCAAAGGAAATGGTTATACAGTCCAATTACTTGGTACCTAAGTGCATGTCTATCATCTCATTCAACTTACTTCATTGATAAGGTAATGAATATGGAGGTTCATACAAATTGGATAAAAGGTGAACCTTTATAATGCTTACAAATTCTCATAAATTCATTATACCATGCATTAATTACATGCTTTCATTTATGAACTCCCCCTTTGACATTAAAATGTCCTTATTATATCAATTATGTAAATCATAATGCATAATAACCCTAAAATAAATCAAAATGCTTACATATCCATGCTTCATGCCACACATGACATTTACTAATTTTGAGTTAACTTGATTATGCATATAACACATCAAATAATTCAAGTCAATGAATTATGATTAATATTATATGCACTTAAGCTTTTGTTCATTGATTCAAGCAAAAACACTCCATTCATTAAATGATACATGAACAAGCATGATCAACTCATCAATACCTATATGCCCTAAGTAGCCTTCCACAAATATAAAATAACTTTGGCTTACCTATTCTTAAGTAGAATTAGAACTTTATTTTGGTAACAACCTTTCTCTTTCAAGTTTAAGTCGTATCCTCCCTACTCAACCAATTCAATATCCATTCTTCCTTTAAAATTTTCTTTTGATCACTCAACCCTTGTAGAGTATTCTAACCCTTTCTCAAGCTAATCTCTTTCTGTTTTATTGAAAATATTTTTTAATAATGAGTGATTAACACACCTCCAAACTATAAGTATAATTATTATGTTTTAAGAGATGGATTTTAAAATAGTGATCGACTAGTAGGAATAGGAATAGTAAGATCTATCGTGACAAGAATAAGGTTATATATTACTATTATCATGAGATAAGACATACTAAACGATCTTGTTAGAAGTTACAAACTCTCCCAACTTGACATTCCTCAATAAATGTTGCTTCTTTAAATCATATTGAAGACTTTATCTTGATTTCTATATACGAGTTTGCTAAATTCACCCAATATCAACAAGCAATGAAGCATTCATCTACTTCTATCTCTATTGTTATTGAGCCAAGTAACTAGTATACATGCCTTTTATTTACCTCGACTAATTTGATTATTTACTCTGCTGCTATAGTTCATATGACTAGTAATTCTACCTTGTTCTTTTCTTTCCATAACTATTCTACTTCTTCCTCTATTACATTAGCAGATGGAACCACTTTTATTATCCTTGGTTCTGATAGTGTTCAACCCAACACTCTCTTTGGCCTATGGAATTTTAACCTACATCAAATCTTTCCTTAACATCTGTACTTAGTTTACCAAATCTATCATTCAATTTAATCTTTATTAGTAAATTGACACATGTCTTAAACTATTATGTCTCATTCTTTCCTGATTATTATTTATGTTAAGATCTTACAATGAAGAGGATTATTGGTAAAAGACATGATTTTGTTAGTTTATACATTCTTAATAACCCCAACTCTAAATCCCTGACTTATTCCCAAACAATCTATCCGTTTAATACTTATTATTGATTGGGCCATCCATCTCTATCTATGTTAAATTATGACTATAGTTTAATGATCTTTCTTTGTTGAATTATGAGTCATGTTAATTGGCTAAGCACCATCATAGTTCACTTAATTCAAGAGTCAATAAACATGTTAGGGTTCCACTAAAGATAGTTCACTTAGATGTTTAGGGTTTGCATCTTGTATCATCCAAATCAATTTTTAGATATTTTATTACTTTCATAGATGACTGCTCTTATATAGCCTGGTTATATTTAATGAAAAATCATTTTGGAATTATTCTCATATCTTTTTGCTTATTATATTGAAATATGTACCCAATTCAATGTCTCTATGCAATGTCTATGAAGTGATAATACTAAATAATACCTTTCTGATTCATTTCATTTATTTATATTCAAATATGGCATTCATCATTTAACCTCTTATGTTATACACCTGCTCAAAATGGAGTTGTTAAATGAAAAAATAAGCATCTTTCAGAAATAGCTCGTGCTCTCCTTTTCCAAATGAAGGTCCCACAATCCTTTTAGGCTGATGTTGTCTCTACATCTTATTTTCTCATTAACCATATGTCATCATCTATCCTTCAAGGTAACATTCCCTTTTCCACTTTGTTTCCTACAACTTCTATGTTTCTTATTGCACTTAAGATATTTGGTTGTAGTTGTTTTATCCTGGATGTCCATCCCTAACTCACTCAATTGGCTCTAAATCTTTGAAATGTGTTTTTCTTGGTTACTCTAGGATCCAAAAAAACCTATTATTGTTATTCTCCTTATTTACATCGATACTTAGTTTTTACTGATGTCATTTTTTAGGAATCTCATCCTTGGTTACTTTAAAATCTTTGAAATGTGTTTTTCTTGGTTACTCTAGGATCCAAAAAACCTATTATTGTTATTCTCCTTATTTACATCGATACTTAGTTTTTGCTGATGTCATTTTTTAGGAATCTCATCCTTTCTTTTCTTCTCCTTTACCAAACCCTAATCATAAGGAGGATGACACCTTCTTACAATATATATCATTTCTTAAGAATCATCTGTCATACCTCCATCACCTCCACTCTACCTACCATTTTGGTTAAATGTATGTTAGGTGACATCACTCAAGTAACTCTTGTCTAGAACCAACCTCATCATCTATAGATCTTATTACAATAAATTTAGATGTCCTTATTGTACTTCAAAAAGGTAAACAACAGTGTACTCATCCTATTCCATCTTTTGTTTATTATGATTCTTTATCTTTATCCACTTGTTCATTTATTGTTGCTTTCGATTCAATTACTATACCTAAATCTATTCATACTGCTTTATCTAATCTGGCAATAGGCAATGATAGAAGAAATGAATGCTTTAGATGCTAATGGTACTTAGACCTTAGTAACTTTACTTGCAGGTAAATAGGTTATTGGTTGCAAGTGGATTTTTACGGTTAAGGTTGATATTGATGGTACAATCTCTCACTTGAAAGGTCAGCTTGTAACCAAAGGCTATGCTCAAATTTATGATGTTGACTATCTCGATACTTTCTCTCTAATTGCTAAAATGACCATTGTTTGATTATTCATCTCTTTAGCAATCACTCATGATTGACCTCTTTATTGGTTAGATATCAAAAATGTCTTTTTACAAGGTGATTTGCATAAAGAGTTTTACATGGAGCAACCACTTGGGTTTATTACTCAAGGGGAGAATGGCAAGATATGTCGACTTTGTAAATCTTTATATGGTTTGAAACAAAGTTGACAAGCATCGTATGGTAAGTTCAATGAAGTCATCCAACAATTTGGATTGGTGAGTTCTTATGAACATTATGTTTTCTATAAACGATATGTATCTGGTATAATTCTTCTAGTTGTATATGTTGATGATATTATCATTACTAGTTTTGATCAAGTAGGTATCACCTCTCTAAGACCTTTCTATAAACTTAATTTCAAACTTAGGATTTGAGATTGTTGAAATACTTATTGGGTATTGAAGTGACTAGAAGTAAGAAAGGAATCTTCCTCCCTTAAAGGAAGTATGTTCTCAATCTTCTCACTAAAACAAGGAAGTTAGGTGTTAAACCTTCTATCATAGACTCCTAATCTATAGCTTATAAAAGATGTGTAGAACTATTTTTAGATCTGGAGAAATATAAATGGTTGGTTAGGAAATTGAATTATCTTACTCTTACTCAACCTAATATTTCTCATTGTTAGTGTGGTTAGTCATTTTATGTTTTCACCAACAATTAACCATTGGATAGTTTTATAGCAAATTTTATACTACTTAAAAGGTGCTCCTAGTTATGTTATTCTTTATAAAAATCATGGGCAATGTCAATATTGCATATTTTTCTGATGTTGATTAGACGAGCTCAAAAATTGATAGGCAGTCAACAACAGGTTTTTGTGTCTTCTTAGAAGGTAACTTAATCTCATGAAAAAGCAACAAATAAAATGTAGTATCAAATCAAGTGTGGAATTAGAATATAGAGCAATGGCATGTGTAAAGTTATGTGGATTCATTAATTTTTGGGTGAACTTGGATTCCAAACTACAAAATTAGCAAAGTTATGGTATGATAAGCAAGCCACCCTTCATATCGCTTCAAATCCAATGTTCCATGAACAAATCAAGCATATCGAAAGTTTTGCAAAAATTGATGATCAATTAGAAGATATTTTCATCAATGAGATTCAAATTAATTATATTTGTAACAAGTTTGACATGAGATTCAAATTAATTATATTTGTAACAAGTTAGACATGATTAACAACTATGCTTCAACTTGAGGAGAGTGTTATAGATTATATATATATATATGCGCTAAAATTAAGGACATAATTCTAGCAATTGTAAAATCAATCATAAAGGAAAATCTTAAAAACCAATTATTATTTCTTTTGTATGAGTGAAAAGATTGTATATAAACCCTTCTTTCTTTTGTATGAGTGCATAGGTTGTATATAAACCTTTTGCTAGTAATGAATTAAGCAGACAATTTCTCTACCATCTTTTCCTACTTTCACACATATAATCATCAGTTCATGCCAGACACCGGATGCGTGTCCAACCTACAAGACTAATTATTGTGTAACAAAAAAATCGATTAAATATGGTGTTTTCCACCATCCTTAAACTCGATGCGTATCAAAGGAATGAAGCAACATGCTATACAGGTTTAGGAACTCCCAACTTTCATAACAAATCGATGCTTTTCTGCTACTCTAGCTCAAAAAATCTTTAAGCCACAGTTTTCAGTTTTGTTTTTTGTTTCTTGGTATCTAATGATGTCAACCCCATGCCCAAGCCAACTGGAGCAGGTTTTTCTTGCGGTGGCATTTGGTCTTTACTAGAGTCTGGTGGATCGTTAGAGGGCTGGTCATTCGCTTCCTTTTTCACATCATTTGCTTCCTCACTGCTAACTGCATCAGGAGTCATTCCTGAGTTTATGATGTTTAGAAGTTGAGTAAGAGGTGGCAAAGCTTGGACGGGAACACCGTGCGGCCGAATCAAGAGGCCCCTAGCTGCTGCTTTCTTCCTTACTTCAGCTGCAGCACGAGCAGCCCTTTCATCGACTCCTCTGCCTCGTGGAAGAGTCTCACCAATTATTGCTGCATTAAGGGATTTGTTGACAGAAGAACTAGAATTTCCAGATCCTCCAGAAGAAGCGGCAGCTTGGAATGCTTGTACCAAGTCGGGATTAGCCTGCAAACCAGGATTTCACAAATCACCATATTAATTTAGACACATTGGCAACCACCGAATCAGGCGAGAGTGTGCACCATAATATTGGTAGATAATGATGACTTTGCCATTATGAGCCATAGGGGGACCTATTGCACACCTAAACCCAAGGTCGTTCAACAGCAGCTTCCTTGTCAAGCTTATTTTAGTTTCACAGCTTCTGTGGTCAGAAGCCAAGGGAAAGCAATAGTGCCAAAGCATTTTGTATGCAAGAACAAAATAAACTTCATAATATGCATGTGAAAAAAAACTTTATTGCATCTTTATGCAGTACCTAATGTAAACTGAAAAATAGCTTAATATGGTTCAGCTTGAACATTTAGCGTGGTTAAATCACAGACACATTCATCTTATTACGTAGCAAAACTAAATGGCACATAAGGAAGAATACCTTCAAGATGTCAATCGCCTTCTGAGCAGAAACCGCATTCAGAGTCTGGCCTTTCTGCTTCTGTGCATTCAGCTGTCATGTAAAGATAAGAAATCTTACAAAGAACACAATATCTAAGGCAGTTTCATAAGTCTCTACATTTACCTGAAGTTCACGCATCTTAAATGTCTTCATCCAGTTTTGGGAGTCATGGGTCCTCGAGTCCTCTTCACCAAGTTGTTTGACCAGTATATCATATGTTTTCTTTTCATGCTATGAGAGAAACATAGCTTAGTTATATATCAACATAACTGCCATGATGGCACAGGAAAAGTCTTGCACATATTTCAGATGAAATACCTGATGTGATAGCTTGAATGCACCCATACAGTTAAATGCAATGGCAAGAGCATGATAGCATACAGCTGTTTGGATGTGTTCCTTCCCTAGAAGCCTCTCATTCTTTTTAAGGGCTTCTTGCAGATACCGAAGAGCCATGTTCATCTTTCCAATATCCTGGTACATCATTGCAACATTTATAAAAGTTGCTGCAATGTCAGGATGATCAGGGCCAGATGACAAACTCAGTAAGAGCAGTGCACGGGACATGTGCCGTAGTGCAAGTTCTGTCTGGTTAAGTCCATGGTAGAACAATGCCATATTGCCATAGCTGTAGTTGCAAAGAAGCAAAATTGCAATTAGCGACTCGTCCAACGAAAGATTTTAGAGAGGCTCTCAAATGATGCAACAATTAAAATGGCGCTGTCCTCATTTTGAAAGCATTTAGAATGAGCAATATGTCAGGCAGGTTCCAGTACAGTCTGTACAGCAAGCCAAATAGGTCATGATTAATTTGCAAAAAATACACAGAACAGCTCCAGCTAGTTTATCATAAATGAGCAATAACATTATGCAGTTCAAGGAAGAAAACTCCTCTAAGAAAAATGAGAGTTTGCCACATCAAAAATAAATCTAAATGCAAGTGAGAAATGCACCCTTCAGCGAAGTCAACAAAAATTCAAGATAAGGGCAAAAGATGGTGCCTGTGAGCGGTATCAGGATGATCTAATCCAAGGCAACGTTCATTTATGATCAACTCCTTGTGCTGTTGTATTACTGCTCCCGCCATATCTCCAGCATGATATAAAACCATGGCAAGGTACCTGAAATGTTGCAAGGTGAACAGAATGAAACCAGAGAAGTCAACTAAATTGTTGCTGAACGATAATATGTTTTCACTTCATAGATGTCAAAGCAATAGCAGAGACTACAAAGAAGTACACATTATATGTCACCGTATAGATAAAAATGGGAAAAAGAAAATACAAGTAATTCGCAATGGGTACCTACAACAATTGGCAACCTCTCGATGCATTGGACCAGTCACCTGAAGATGTTGAAAATAGAAAAGGTTAAAAGACTACAGAAGACCCCCGCTACTGCAATAAGAAAGACAATGAATGCATACCTGTTGAAGAATAGAAAATGCCTCCGTAAATAATGTATATGCTTCGCTTAGCATTCCCTGATTCAAATTAAACAGAGTAACTGATAAATAGCCTACATCATTTATTTCAAAAACCATACTTCAACCTTTAAGCCTATAAAATATTATTTGTGATCCATGCAACTATTCACGTTAAAATTGCAATAAACTTCAGAACTTGCATGCTCATAACTCATACGAGCTACATCAAGAGAGAATGAAACTCAAATAGACAATACAAAGCTTCACTAAGGACTCCTGGATTCAAATTAAACAGATGAATAAAGCCACATTATTTAATAAAAAATCACACTTAAACCTTTAAGACTACAAACAGATTATTTATGATGCAGCTGTTTACATTCAAAATCACAATATATTTTGGAATTTGCATGCTCATCACTCATACAATTACCATCATGGGAGAATGAAACTCAAATAGGGATAATTCAAAAATCTCCAAGGGTATCAATTATCAAATCATCTTTACCAAATAGACGAGTTTTTAAACTCCAGTCTAGTAGAATCCTAGTTTCTATCAGCAAAAAAAGTCATGGTTGTACTTCCAGTGCAAATTGTTATTACCCATCAAACTTATGGCATTTAGTTTTTTGGTTATTCCTGAACTGCAGGATGAATCATGCAAGACTTGTTAACAAGAAAAGTAGTACAACACAAACCTCAGCCAACTGAAATTTCCCCGTTTCAACAAGATCCTTCGCTTCTGAACATACTGGAACTGAGTGCTTCACAACAGGTTTGAGATCCAAGATATCGGACATTTGGAAAGGTGCTGCAGCATTAAGATCATATTTGCGAGCTGCAATTGTAACTCCCACCTGTCAAGAAAACCATAGAAATAACCCCTTTTCAGCATAAGTTCATGAATGTCATACTTTCTTAAATTATCAGTACATGGATATGCCATACTTTAAAGATGAGTATTGCCAGTTTGCAAATTAAAAAGCATAGGTATACCTAATTCAGATGGTTCGAGCAAAAGATTGTAGCAGAACTGCTAGATAAAATTACCTTCAGGCAAAGATTCCGTATGACTAAAACTTTCTTCACTTGTGACCATGCATTCTCTGGCAATTCAAACTTAGTGAAAGAGGAAATTCAGTTCCACCGGAAATGGTTTATTTCGACCCCTATGATGACAAAATTTCATATAGAACTTCCACACTCAAGGTAGTAGAACTAATACCTGATATTTGATTTTTGCAAATTCCTGAATCTTAGGCCACAAAGTTTCTGAGCTAACATTCAAGTACGAGGATTTATTCTTTCTTGAAGATGCGCCTTTCCACTTTGTGTGGCACCTGGAAGCTTTTCCTGAAGAATGATGGTTGGCTTGATCCTGTAGATATTACAGAGCTACATTTTATTGTTGAACTCACTCCATTGCACTCAATTAAATGGTCCAGGACTAATAATTGTTTAGAATTCAGCAATAAAAAACACTGCCTGATTAAACTAAAACAAATTATGAAATTATCTCTTAACTTGATAAATCATGAAACCTTCTATAACATACTTTCTTTTGTGTGTTTGTCTGTGAACTATTGGCAACACCTTTGCCATCAACAGGTTGAGAATTTCCAAAGAAACAATTGAAAAAATGTGAGATCGCTGGTCCAAGATCCTGATCTTCAGTTTCTCTCAATACATCCTATGCCACCACCAAATGAAAAAAAAAAAAACAGTAAGGTGTAAATTGCTGCGCAGTGCCCACCAAATGCACAATCTTAAAAAGTAACAAGATATGAAGATCCACATTAAGTTGTGCAGGGACATGATAATGTGAATTAAGTAAAGATCATAACCTTGAGGATGTGTTTAGCAGATCTGACTACTATCTCATTAGAACAAAGATCCCATAAATGAGGCAAATGTTTCGTCCCTTCAGCAACCTGAAGACATTTCAATATGTCAGACAATATCAGTAACTTGTTAAACTAGGCAACTTAGGGAAATCAACTTAACAGTAAATTAGTGCTAGAACTTTGGTATGGAGATCCAACAAAACATAATGTTCTTTTCACTGGCCCAGATTTCAAGCAACTGGGAAATGTCAGGAATTAACAAAAAAGATAAAGCTTACCCTTCCAATGTATCGCACATTAATTCCATGAGCATGGAGTGCTTCTGTTAGCGTTTGCCCATCCATGGGTGACACTTCAAGAGTGTAAAGATCCTGGATGAATTTTGGAAGCACGGTATCTGCTAGGTATGAACTAGCTTTCCTGACATTTTCTTCATCCTTTGCTATGTCCTGGAGGAAAGCAAAAAAATAACAAACTGTGAAATTTCTGCATTTCACTGCAACTGTGAAGAATAATCTTTAATAACATTTCACCTCTGGACTCCCAGCAAGCTTAAACTCAGTAAAAACATTAGGATTGAAGAGTATTTCATCATATGACTCAGAGCTCGCAGAAGGAGAAGAAACAGGTTCTTTAACAGTCTCAATGTTTCCTTCTTGAATTATCTCCTGTTGACCAAAACGGAAAGCCTAAAAATTCAAACAATTGCTTCAATAAGGAGAAATTGTTCTTTACATGTTCAGCAAGTAAATGTATTGTGCACTTCTTTTCTTGCTCGAAGAAATAGGGAATCAAGACAAAACATGTCTCAACTGATGCTTGTAAACTCAAAAATGAATAAGGTAACTTCCGATATAGAATAGAAAAGGTAAAAGCAGAACAAAATTAAATTTTCAAACGTGCAGTCAAGATTTTGAAAGTACATCATGGTGCCAAAGAATCTACTATTGATTACAGAACACTGAATTTGACTATTTTGTATTATCTTTTGATTCACATTGAAAACAAAACTATTATACTTTTAACTGCCCTTGCGGAAAGAATGTTTCAAGGTTCAACAGTATGGAAAAAAAACACAATCCATATCTAACTTAAAACTGTGGACTTCATGGGAATTAATAGTTTCAAAGGTAGAAAGAGAATAACTGTAACTGACCAGAGCATGCAAATATGTTAAATAATAACATGACTTCTACAGGGTGCAACTTAACTCAAGAGAAGCCCAAATGATCAAGAATTTAGCAAACATACCGAACTTTCAGGAGAAGCAGGTCTACTGGCCTCAGGCTTCACTTGTTCAACTCTAGAAACTTCTGGAGGGTTTGGAGTTGCTTGAACCTCTCCTTGAGATATCGGTGTCATCTTTGATCTCATCACAGCTTCAGCCTTCTCCACAAAAACACATACATACACACACATATGTATATATCATATTATAATTGTGCCATAACTATAGCTACATCATTTAATAATGTGATGGGAGGGGATAGGCAAAAATACAAAAAGCCCTCCCTTCAAAACCATAATATAAAAATAAATCAATTAAAAAACCTATTTCTATAGAAATACTAATTTTTATCTAAAATAATTCTATTTAAATATAGATACTAATTTTTATTTAAATGAATTCTATTCAAATATAAATATTAATTTTTACTTAAATTGCCTATATATAAATATATATGACTTATTTCAAATTAAATACAAAATTTTTTATCAAATTCAATTAAATTAATGTAATATTATTAATTGATTCTAGAAAATAATTATCAATTCCATATATATTCATATTATACATATAAAATATAAATTATATGCAATTAAATTAAATTCAATACAAAACACACACTAATTAAATATTCATATTAACAATTTTATTATATTTATTAATAAGTTACCTAATTCTATCTGGTGGTGTATTCGTAATTGTTATGAATTATAAATATAATGAAATAATTAATAATAATAAAAATACTAATAATAATTACTATTAGTATTGGCAATAATAATTATTAATAATATATTTATTTATTAATAATTTATTATTTTTATATTAAACAACAAAATTGTGACTGACAAGTCAAATAAAAAATATCAACATCATTTATTAAATATAAACATAACATATCATAAATATAGTGTAAACCAAAACATAATTAAACAATTTTAATTGCAATAAAACAATTTTAATTGCAATAAGGCATAATAAAACTAAATAGATAAAAAAACAGAATAATATATCTGCAGTTACTATATAAAAGTTAATTAAAATATTGATTATTACAAATCTTAATTCAAATAATAATGAAAATTTTATAGTTACTATTAGATACTATCTTTTTTTTATAGAAAAGAAAATTATTAAAATCAAGTAATTGTAAATATATTAATTCATTAAAATAATAAATGTGATAACATAAAAGTTTTTGTTTAATATGAAACTAGACAATAATTAATAACAGGTCAAACAATTAATAGTGAAATGTACACGAAGAAATTCTAGTGTATATATATGAGAGAACATGGAAATTAAACAAAGACTGTTTCAGATGTCTCAGTAACACACCTGGCAAAAGGCAGCAACTAGTTCTGGCCTCAAAATGCAAAATCTGGATCCAGGTCCACTGTAGTTTGCATCACGGGGAGTTGCTCTCATCAAGTCCAGGAGATAATGCCTGGGATAAAAAGATAAAAATTCTAAGCGCCTACGCAGTACAGGCTTGAGGGGCAAGCTGTAAAGGAGTCCTAATGTAACACTAGACCTAATGTAACACTAGACGTAGTCCTAAATTCAGAACCCAACCTTTCATTGAAAATCTCAAGTTGCATAAGAAATAGAACACCAGAAATTGCACTCTGGCAATTTTCTGATAAGTTGTCAAAAATCAAAATCATACCAGAGCCAGAGTATAATGTAGAAAAGTGGGGAGGTCACTGAAAAATTCGAAGGTAGGAAGAAGCAAACAGAACATATCGACAATAGAGCATAACAACCTGTCATCACTACCAACTATGCCCTTGCATTCTACTGGTGCAGCTATTCTGAAAGTATTTCCAGATCCATCTACAACTGTATGTTCCCTGAGATGAAGGCGTTTGGCAGCTTCCAGTACCTAAGACAGCTCCAAATTCATAACAGAAAAATCTGATGAATGTCATGGTAATCAAGAAATTAAAACAAAAAAAAAAGCTTGGACAACACTAAAAGACATTTGTTAACAAGAAGATCAAAGTTAAGTTTATAACCCAATGGATATCTTCCCTAAAAGGAAAGTAACAAGTTGCCTCAATGCATGATATGAAAATAGAATTCATATCTCACCTTAGAATGAAAATCTTCATTCCAGCTTATTTTCTTACCATTGTCAACAGAACCATAAAGAAGCGAGACTGATTTATCCCCTTGAAGAATGCCAGGTAAAACACTCTATACACATTAAAAGTTTGATAAGAAATCAATAACATGAAATCACCTCTAAGCAGAAGCATGTAAAAAGAACGAAGATGATTAGTGGCTGAAAAGTTTGATCTATATGGTCTGAAAACAAATATTTAGCGAAAGAAATTGCTCTTAGAGCACATGCACAAAGTACAGACATCCAACACAGTAAACAAGGGAAATTTGGCAATGAGTGAATTTCTTCATTGACAGAAGTACACGTGAAATACCGTACATGGAAAACAAATATTATACATGAGGGAGAATCGGAGGAGTGAAAAGTTTGTATCATTAATGCATACCTGTGCTACCACTCTATGACCCCTATAATCAATTACGGCCATCGCAAGACTGTACAATCCATGGACATCAGCTTCCTGATAGGCCTTAGTGCCCTTCAGATCATTATTTGCAGAAGCATATGTAGCTTGCTCACTTTCAACTAGTTGGCTCTTAGAAGAAGATTGACGAGTTGATTCCATGTCATCATTACTTTCACCCACAGCTGATCCATCACGATCCCCACCAGTAGTTCCACTGTCTCCATGTGATAACGTCTTTGAGTTTTTTGGAGATATACTGGGCAAAGAAGCAACATTCTGAGTCTTTGAATTAGTATCTTCATTATGCTTCTTGGATAATTGTTCAAGGTCCGCATCCACAGCAAAACTAAAGAAAATATTGTTGTGAACATACCTGAAATAAAGAATAACATCACAAAAGAAACAGTTGAGAGGAGAAAAACTTTAAACAAAAAAATAATATAACACCAAAGATTCATATCAGATGTCAAGAATACATATTATAATGTTTAACCGATAAATTGAAGAAAAATGATGCAAAATTTTCAAAAATAAGTGAATGAAAATTCATTATCATTTCAAAGTTCCACGAACATATGAAAGCACTCTGGATCAGTTGGATTTATAGGCGGGATACATCCGCTGATGACTCCAATAGCACCACGAATGGCAGCATCAACAAAATCAGACGTCACTTTGTACAAAGCCCTATCCCGCAAGATCCTGCAATAAATTTCCACTGATAAGGGAGAGCAAAAGTAAAACCAAACAACAGAAATTTACATTCAAGGAAATTCAACACATAACTATGAAGGTTATGATAAAAATACCGTTCCTGAAGAGTTGTATGGGGAAACTCTCGACAAGATTGCAACTCCTCATTCCAATCCCTCTGCATTCCAATCAGCTCACTACCATACGAAAGAGTAAGTGCGCCCTCTGCTCTAGCTGCATCATGCCTATGATCTGACAAAAGAATTATTGAGGTCAGAGAAAAGAAACATCTCGCACAACTCATCCATAATCAAAATGTTTTAAATTAATGCTCATAACATAAACAAGAACATGAGCAAAAGACTAAAGCCAGATGCCAAAAGGTAAGCCCTGGGTTTAAATCAAAAAATGACCTTCATACCTGATTATAACTTGATAACCATAAGAAACTATTAATTCAAAAATATGAATAACAAAGAGGTTAACGGATCCAAGAACACCTAGTAGGCAATTAGCACTAGAAATTTTCAGGGAAGAGAACTGCCTTCACAGAATGGAAAAAAAGAAAATAAAAGAATACTTCTTTCTGAATATCAGAATACAAAACCAGAGTGAATTGCAGACTGAAATCAGCTTACCAGGAACTGGATATAATCCTAGCCATGAATGTGGAGGCAAAAGAGATGGAACATTTTCAAAAGGATGTGCAGAGGCCTTTTGCTCCAAAATTTCACGAAATGCTGCAAAAAGCAAATATTTAAAATGATAGTGAGACAAAACCATCCATACAAACAATTGAGTGCATATGAAGTTTCACATTCTGCAGAAGTTCTAGCAAATTTCTACCACCTTTTTTGAATTTCAAGCTGATCTTTTGTAGTAGTCCAATAAGGGTTGTAGCTTCAAAAGTAGACTTGGTAGGCTTAGGGTCAAGAACATCAGCTGTACTTGAATTGATGTAAAATGTCTCTGTAGTCCCAGTAATACAACATTTGTAACCTTCCAATGTCACTACGTCCAAATATATTAAATCTCCAACAAGCCTGCCAAAAAAACAAAAGCAATACTAAATAATATCACGACAATATATCATTTTTATCTGAGAAAGTAAAAGTAAAGGAGAGAGAGATATAAATATGTGGACCTTCTATAGCTTGGGGGAGGATTGAAAGAAGAAAACACAATGCTCTCCACACACTTGATCTCTTTTGATGGAGATGCCAACAGCTCACGAAGTGAGCCAGTAACATCCTCCATAAAACCCAGTCCATCAAACTCAGGGACTGCAGTTTTCACAATATCTAGATTACAATGAAACAGAGACTTGCCAATAAGATCTTCCCAAACCAAATGAGATGCTAAAATATGAAACCATACAAGAGAAGTAAAAAATAAAAAGATGAAGAAATAAAATGAACATCTTCCTGAACCAAGCGAGATGCTAAAATATGAAACCATATAAAGAACCTGGAGCCATGTTCTGTGCTGTCTCATACTCCAGTGCAAGTGATGTTGATAGTGATGCATGAAGCAAGGAAAGTGAAAGCAATTCTCTCGTGCGGTGAACATGAGCCCTAATTGATCTATCATCATAAGGAGCTGTGAAAACGGTTTACAAGTTAGATTTCTTAAAAAAGTCTTCATTGCCAAAAAGCAAGCGGTGTTAATATACCAGCAATCATCTCCAATGAGCAACCACTAGTAGTAATGTCAGCTACTTCAGAGATTTCATTATAATCTTCCAGATGGCGAGTGGATCCATCTTTTGTGTGCAATAACAGGTCATAGCACGTAAAGAAACAAGTCTCAGAAGCATCAATAAGGAATTGTCTTATATCCATAACTGAATCTCCAGGGTTCAACTGCAATTCCATGTTACATGTTGCAAACAGAAATCAAGATGATAACCACTAGATGACACATTAAAGAGTTAATCGTGAAAATAAATAGCTAATTCTGTAGAAAAGCAAAACTAAGAGCGTGAAACAAAAATCCAAGATTCAAAACTATGATGAATGCCTTCTAACTGATGCAGCAAATGATGGACGCAATAAACAGTCACAAGATCAAGTTAGCTCACTTGTAGCTCAAGCTTCTCACCACTCTGTGTTCTGACAAAGACAGGATAGAGGTGAAGCTCACCTGCACATGTAGGGGAAACATTATATCAGACATAAAGCAGTCCAAGATTCAAAGATTACAGACCAGTAATGTTGAGTTCAAATTTTTCCTTTTAAAAGAATGGGAAATAAAGAGCAGCATCACAAAATTGCTGACACAAATAGAAAGTTATAAAATTCAGAATAACACATAAATTAACTGCTTCCATCACATAATTTATTTTTCAGCCATGTGAAATTATAGTAAAACTATTTCAAGCTTTTTGTTTTAACAGAAAGAGAAACTCCAAAAGGTAATCACAGTTGTCTGATACCAGTGAATTAGCGGTAGAAAAATATCTCATAAGAAATTAGAGTATTAGCATCCAATATTACGACACAATTCCCTAATAACCCGAAGTTTAGAGCATCTTCTGAAAACTACATGTGCGATAAGTTAAAACAATTAAGAAACTTAAAACATAAAATAAAACCTCAGAAACCAACTTTACCCTGCTTTTGTTCATTAGATGAAGTTGCTGTTTGAGACTCACTCACTTCTGGTATGGCATTGGTTGATTCACTCACAGCTGATAATCCATTATTTTCGGCATTGCTAGTCTCTGAAGCATTTCCATTATTTTCGGCATTGCTAGTCTCTGAAGCATTTAAGTTATCTTTAGAAGGAGCAGTGGCCGTCACAGCTGACTCTGAAGAACTATTTGATGTTGTATTTGAACCCTTCCGGCCCCTACCTCTGTTTGATTTCCCCACCATTTCACCCCTTCCAAATCCATGCAAAAGTCAATACTCAGTAACATACGATGATAATAACCTATACTACAAACTAAAACAAAATGAACAAACAGAAAGAATGTCTCATTATTTAGCTATAAATTTCAACTGTAAAATAAATGGAGCGAGCAGAAGAACAACATTTTTTCTTAACTCTATATGTTAACCAACTAACAACAAAGTTTGACGCATTTCCGATGCCTATAGAATTTCCATACCAAAGAAGAAGAAAAAAAAAAAAGCAAAGACAAAGTTGACATTCTTTTATAACCTTTAACTTAAGATCAAAAAAGTGGAACACCAAGCAAAGGCTGAAAATCATCTCAGCCACACCTAGCGAGCATAATATTAGTCACCACAAACACATGAAAACTTTAAAGTACAATTGGATATCTGGTTCTAATTGAACCCAATGAATTTCCACGACCAAAACCAAAGAATAAAAGAACTTAAATCAAACACAAG
This sequence comes from Dalechampia spathulata, assembly GCA_948192965.1. Taxonomy (NCBI): domain Eukaryota; kingdom Viridiplantae; phylum Streptophyta; class Magnoliopsida; order Malpighiales; family Euphorbiaceae; genus Dalechampia; species Dalechampia spathulata. Next base: position 18,811 of record CANYBF010823576.1, read on the forward strand.
GATTTGAGCATGGATAAACCTGTTTCAGGTAAGTTTCTCGAAACCCAGAAATGAAATCTAGATAAAGGAATAAGGAGTGAAGTAAATTACCGGAAGAAGATCAGTCGAATTGAAAAGCTTAAGCTAATGTCGAATATATGTGTTTATGTAAATATAAATACTATAAGAAGAAAGAGAAAAATAAGCAGAACATGGGCTTAGATATATATATTTATAAAAATATAAAGAATCAGCAATAGCAAATTAGAAGACTTGTACAAGTTTTAGCGCGAGAGAATAGAAGGAGAAAGGGGTTTTGGGGTTTTAGGAGGAGAAGGAAGAGGAGAAAGTGGCAGTGGCGGAGAAGCGGCGAATTTTGCCTTTCTGCTTTTATGCCTTTTTAATTTTTCCTTTTCTGATCGATTGCGTTTCGTTGGTATCTGAGAAATCAGACCCCAATTTCGTTGGGCTGTTATTGAAGCTCTTTTTTAACAAAAATATCAATTCTTTTTAACAGTCATCTAAAAAAATATGAAATTTTTTAAACGTTAAAATTCAAAAATATGAGAGGCATAATATGGGTTAATTTCTATTTTTGGTGTTTTTAAAATTAAAAATTCTAGATTTAGGATGAAAAGGAAAATAATTTTGAATTTGAGGTGAAATTAAAGCTGATCGCAGCGGCCAGATTACAGCTTGAGGTGGTGGAGGAAGTGATGAAGGCTGAAAGTTGGCCGCCGGTTATACCCAATATTTCCCAATTACAAAGTAATGCTTATTAAAAAATATTTTAATAAAGATTAATTTATTAATATAAATATATATATAATGATATTGTAATGATTAATTTAATTTTATAATATTATTAATAATAAAATGTAATAATGGAATAATGATTAAATTAATTTAATAATAAAAGTTGGATAAAAATTTTAAAAATAAATTATTATTGGTATTAAGATTGATAAAAATGAATAATATTAACATTAATTATTTGTAATATTAATAATAAGTAATAATAATAATAACATAATAGTATTATTAATATTATTATAATATTTTGATTATAATAATATTATATTTTTATATTATATGGAATATTATTAATATAATTATTATTATTGTTATTATTATTATTATTATATTATTACAATTAATATTATGAATGAAAAATAATTATTATGATTTATGCAATATTAATAGTTGTTATAATTATATAATAACGAGTATAAATATTATTAATAAATGATTTGTAGTTTTTTTATTATTAGTACGAGTGTTCTTATTAATATTTATAGGTAATATGTGGATTATTATTGATAATTTTATAAATGTAAATATAGTGAATAATTTTGGTTCAAAATAATTGTTTGAAAATATTATGTGCATGAAAAATTGATATTGGTGTTAGTGTTAATTATTGTTGTGATATATTATTATTATAATTATAGTTATAGTAATAATAATTATTATTAGTATTATTATTTATGTATTAAATATAATGATTAATATATATTATTATGATTTGCATATTATTAGTAATTGTTATTGGAGTACTTATTGGTTAATAATGATTTTTATTATTTGTATTAATTTTCTAATATTATATTGTAAAAAATTACATATAATTATTTATAAATTTGAAATTTTTGTAATGTTAATATTGTGTATTATTAATATTTTTTGGTACTTATGAATTACTATAATTACTATTAATATTTTTAGTATTATGTATTATGAATTACTATGATTATGATACATTGAATTAAATATTGCTACTATTGAATTACTATTAATATTTTTAATATTATTATTACAAAGTACATATTATTAGTAGTTCAAAAAACACATATGCTTTATTTACTTTTTGATTTATTAAAGGTACTATTTTTGTAATTGATATTAATATTACTATGAATGTTTGTAAGCATTATTCATTTGGCATTATTATTTGTATGTAGTTTTTATTATGGTTAATATATATGATACATATGAAGTAATATTAGGATGATTGATATAATGATCATTGAAACGATGTAATAATTGTAATATTTTGAAGCAAGCGAGTAAAGATTAGTAATATAAGTTTAATAAGTAATCATATTGTAATTGCATCCAGAAATCAATGAATATCATAAATTCATAGTATGATGCAAGACCCATTGTTTGTATTCATCATCAGTAGAATATTCAGCTGCACGAATCTGTAACAGCATGATACGACATTTTCACCAAGTAAGATCAATGTGCTCTAAAAAGCAATCGTTGTCCAAAGAATTCTGATAGCAAACGAGGTATAGTCTATTGATGGCCATATTGACGACAGAGTCTGGCAGGACTATAGTGTGTAGGAGCTATCAATCTAGCAAGCGGGATACAGTCAATATATATTCTGACTATCACATGTTGAATGTGCCACCATAAACAAGTCCATCGAACAATACTCTCCGAGACGTGTCCCATCCATTGTACCCAATCATTAAATGTGAAAGTCTTTACCTCGGGAAAGGTGAAACCTCTTCTCATATGTGTTTGGAGATGATATAGATGTGGATCACCTTGGGGGGTAGTAAGATTCTTAACTTCTCTTAAAGCAAAATCTAGTAATTTAATTGGAAAAAAGGAAAAAGCTGAATGAGATAAACATAGAACATTGTAAATTTTGCCATATAAAAATAAGAAATATCTAATGAGTAAAAAATATATAAATATAGGTTAGATGAAATACCTAGAGTAATAAGAAACAACCATTGAAGCGATCAGTCTGTCCTCGCTTAAGTCTGTCAAGTGCAAAGATTGTCTCTGCAATGATCATTGGAAAAGGGGTTTGACCTTGCTCCATTTGATTGACAATAGGTCCCAACATAAGATCCCCATTACTGGAGGGGCTGATGAACAAGAACTGTGCCAATAATGCAAAAGTAGCAACTCTGAGCCATGAAAGAGAGGTTGGGGAGGTCGGTAACTTGTGATTACAAAGCTGAAAGATTTTGGTCATATATATAGACCCCTCTATAGTCAATAATGAAGTTGTTATAGTTGGGCTGATGTCAAATGCTCTGATGAGATATAGAACAACTTCACCAACAGGAAGTGGCATAGTTAACATTTCATCTATGCAGCATGAAACCCCAAGGATAACAGTAAACTCCTCATAAAATGGATATAGTTCCACATGTCCAAATCAAAATACATGATGTACTGGATCCCAAAATTGAAGTGTTGCATGCAAAAATGCATAGTTGATGGAGATTTGATGGAATGTGTTTAGAGAATGAAGTCCAAAATGGGTAAGTCGATTCCATTGAGTATGTCCCCAACGACGGATGGTAGCACAGAAGGTAGATAGTGACTGTTCACTCATTTTAGAGGGTTGAAAGAAAAAACAGAATTAATAGATTAGTTAATATTATAGAGAATGTTATAGTTATCATTAATAGTTATCATTAATAGTATAGAGAAAGCTATCATTATCATCTTTGTTATCATAATTAGTTTGATGATAATGTTAGTGAATATAATTATATTAAAGAAGTTTATAGAATATGAAGATATACTTATATTATATAAGTTGTTATAACTTAAATAGAGGAGAAAAAAGATCATGATAATAACATCATTAAAGTAAGACTAAAATTTAATAACATTAACTGATGATAAAATATCATTACATTGAACTAGTTTGGATAAGATACAAATATTACTAAATACTCAAATAAATAAGCTAAGTGCCACAATCTCTTCTTCTGATCCTAGATTCGAGACCCATTTATCGTTTAGTATTTCTACACTCCGTATCCATTTATGTATAATGGGAATCCTGTAAATTACGAGGCTCAATATTAGGACCATCATCATCATCATTAGTAGTAGCAGCAGCAACATCATGTAGATCTCCATAATGAACAGGAATGGAAGCACCCACTAGAGTACTATAACCTCCTTGGAAATGTTCAGGAATTGGTTTTTGTTATGAAGTTGATGTAAATAATGGATTGAAATAAGGGTTAGCGTTAGAGGTGAGGGTAGGCGTAAATGGTTGGTCTGATAGAAAAGAGTGTGTGGACCATTGGGTGTAAAATGGTAGGATGTGTGGAGAAGGCTATACTGGTTGAAAAGATGGTGGGGTAAATGGAAAAGGGTATGAAGTTTGGGTTGATGGACGAAAAAATGAAGTTGATGATGTGAAATCAAAATATAGTGGAATAGATGAAGTCGATGGTCCGAGTTGATAGCGTAAAGAAACAGGAGGTGGAACAAGATCACAAGATACTATTGTTGGAATGAGAACATCATGATGTTGATGATGTTGTTGATGGCTATATTGTGTTGGATAGGAAGATGTTGGTCTTTGAGAGTCATCATCAACTGGATACGGATAATGAATAGACTCAGTGGCGGATTCAGAAGGTAGCATAGTTGTAAGACAGCATTGTTCTCGCAATGCAGCTTAACCACTATGATCAAGTGATTGAGCTAATTCCAATCGAGAACTTATTGATATATGCTCAAGAGCATCAGCCTAAAGAAAAAGATAATATTAAATAAATTAGTACATTTGATGTATATAATTAATTTAGCGAAATAGAGTTATAAGATTAGAAGTTTACAGAAGCTCCAAATTGTGCACCCTTAAGCGAGATCCACCTTCTTGTAACTGTGCGATACCATTCCATATACTCAGAATGGTAATGCATATGAGGAGAAGCAATAGAAGCTTAGACAATTCATTGGATGCGATTATCCCATAATGCAACCCACCATATTGAATATCATTCTATCCAATTGATACATGTATTATGAAGATCAGATTGATGTAAATCTTCAGTCTGTAAGGGTAGACGAGGGATGGGTTGTGCTAGTTTGAATTAGTGAAGGACCCTATCAGGTTGGTGCCACTCAACTATATGGATACAGAGCATTGGTACAATTGACCTCCATATGTGTTAGCCTTATAAGCATTGCCGAGGGAGAATATCTAAAATATCTTGTTGATAGGGCTCCCAAATTATCTGAACAATTAAATAATAAATTAGTTAATTAAATATACTTATATAAAACATTATATATGATATCAAGATATTGAAATACATACATCATTAGCCCTTAAAATATCTAATCGCAACCGTATATCTGATATAAAATGAGTTGGGATCTCTGTCACATTTCTATTCGTACTCTATCTACAAAGTAATATAAAATTGAGATGAATTTTGAAAGAATAATAATTGAAATTAATATTAGAAATAAATGAAGCTATCTAATACCTTCTGCCATAAAGAGCATTAGTAGGTAGGGGAATAGGATTAATGGTTGGAGACAAAAAAGGGAATCTCTCCCATGCCCATATTTGCAAGAGGAACAAAGGGCCAGATATCTGCGAGGCTAATGGGCATCTACATGAATCATAAAGCTCCCGATGCAGATATGCTAAATATGTAGATCCCCAGCTATACTGTCCAACAATTTCCAAATCCTCTAAGAATGGTAGATAAAATAAGGTTACTATACCAGTACTTATTGGACAAAATATTTGCCTATATAACAATCGTAGGATAGCTGCCCTGGCATGGTTATGGACGATCTTAATGGGTGCATCATCATCAAGTTGATTGAATTCCTGTATAAGCCAACTCTACTTTAGTTTTGAACCCCTTTTATGAGTATTAAGTGGAACAACCCCGAGCAAGCGTCCACATAATACATTCCAATTACGATCGAGTTCTCTAATAATAGGTCGACCATCAATGGGAAGGCCAGTGATTATAGCCACATCCTGTAATGTAACTGTGCACTCAGCCTCAGGTAGGTGGAATATGTGAGTTTCAGGTCTCCACCTCTCAACCAAAGCAGTGATCAAATGGTGATCAAGACTGAAATACCCCAGATGCAGAAGTCCACTGAAACATGTATTTTGAATCACCTCAATGACTCATGGATGCAAATCTTCTATATGGTGTCCACGTAAAGAAATATTTTATCGATAATTCAACACCTGGTTATCGACGTACATATCAAAACATGTAATTCTTAAATAGGGAATCATGAATTGAAAGAATTTTATTATATTCTGTGTAGTATCTCAAACCTCATCAAACCAAATAGCTTCCGATCTATATTGTTGCTGTAAATGTAATAATGATGGATCATGAGGTCCAGGTTGAATGTAATCCCATTGTTTGGGTTCTAGAGCCATAATTGGAAAGTACCATCTATAACATATAACAAATATGTCATTCAAATGTTGTAATTATGGAAATTGAGAATTGTATGCTAAAGTTATAAGGAAATATATATCTTCAAGCCATGATTCACAGAATACATGGAATTTTTAAAGAAATAATACATAAAGGATATAACATTATCTTGTGAAACGATTATAATGCAGAAGTTATAAGCTAATGAATACATAAGGAATTCATCAAGAACGTCCACATGAACGTGCTATGTGACCTATTTGACCATATTTCATACAAAAGACTGAACGATCATCGATTGACCAATCCATCTCATTTCGAATACGAGTAGATCTTGGCCTCCCTTTTTTCCTTTTCCATATGGGATTCACCATGAATGGTAAGCCTCTGTATTTAGGCCAAATAGTGTTCATATCCTATCAGGGTGAATGGTGTTGACCAACATTTGATAGCAACATAAAGCATGTAAAAAGGAACAACTAAGTCTCTGTAGTCTTTTTCAGATTTCATGCAACTTGCAATTATATAAGAGCATGGTATTTTGCTCTATTAGAATTTGCCACACGAACAATGTCTTTGTATAATGTTGACAACTTGAGATTTTCCACCTTTCCTTGTAGCATTGTTATAAGACGTTCTGATCTCAAATATGCCCATATCAACATCATACCTCTGTACTACATGCCCATTAGCCTTATTGACGTTATGGTTAAGAGTTCTGCTACAATACTCAGTAAACATATATTCCTCATCTAATAAAGCAGTGTATCTCTGACGGTGTTTATCAAAGATAACCACAAGTTTATAGAATAACATCTGCATTATCCTTGTAACTGGCATAGATCTTATATTCTTCAACATGGCATTACATGCTTCAGCATATTTTGTCGTCATCACACCATGTCAAAATCCTTCATCATATGAAAGTGCTCATTTCTCCCAGGGGATTTTGTCAATCCACTCTTTTGACTCAGGGTGTCTTGCTTCAAGCTACCTCATACTTCTTTCAAATTTTCTCTGTTGATTTTACCGACCTACAATAGTCAATTTGATTATTATGTATAAATGATAAATGTAATAAACACACACATTAATAATAATGAACCTCATTATTACCTGCTCTCTCGAGTAATTTTTTGATTGGGACATTCTTGAACTTTGTATTGTAATTACTGACGACATGATGAAGGCAATACCGATGAGGAATTGATCTCCATAACTCAGATTACATAGCATGTTGGATCCCAATATGTCGGTCTGAGATGATGCATATATCATTTCGACCAGAGCAGACATGATAGCGAAGCATCGACATGAAACACTACCAGTCATCCTTACTCTCCTTTTCAACTAATGCAAATGCAACTAGTAGTATATGATTATTCCCATCTACAACTTCAGTAGTAAGTAAGACACTTTTATACTTACCATATAGAAAAGTACCATCCACATATAATACTGGTTTGCAATACTTGAAGCCTTGAATACATGGTTCGTATGCTACAAACATTCTTTTAAATTGTCTCATATTGGGTATAACACAATGATTAATGACATGATCTTCACCTTCAATATCCCAAATGAAACCTTCATTTTTTGCACATGCAGCATGCTTGAAATTACATAACTGCATGTAGGATTCATCCCAATCCCCCCACAAAGATGTTATTGCCTTATGTTTACCATACCATGCTTTCTTGTAACTGACTATAATGCTGAACCGTTCTTTCAACATCGCTACTATAACTTTTACCTTCATGTTACCCTATTCTGCTAACATTGGTTCAATATATCTCCTAATGATATTACTATCAAATTAACATGGTCCTGTGAATTGGCTGGAGCACTATATATATGAGGACCAATATATCGTGTTATTACCCAATATTGATGCTTTTTCTGTTAGTGTATGCTCTAGAGCATCATGTTTTATTGTACTTGAACGTTTTAATCAATGAAAGGCATTATTCATTATTTGATTTGCTTGAAAGGCTTTTAATTAAATAATGAATTCCATGATATTGGAACAGTACAAGGGAATTCATAAAGA
>CANYBF010823599.1:0-18301 GCA_948192965.1 Dalechampia spathulata
AAATAAAATAAGTAGTATTTATCTTTAAATTATGCATTAATTTATATTTTTAATTTATTAATTTTAATAGTGATATAATATACTAATCATAATTAATATAAAATAATACACTAATTATAATTAATAAATTTATTTTGTACATTAATTTATATTAATATTTTATATTTATTTTTAATAAATTTTAAAAATAATATTTATATTCATGTAAATTTTAAAAAATAATGTTTATCTTTGAATTAAAATTTAAAAAATAATATTTATTTTTATATAAATGTTAAAAAATAATATTTATCTTTGAATTAAAATTAAAAAGATAATATTTATCTTCATATAAATTTTTAAAAATAATATTTATCTTTGAATTATTAAAATTAAAAGGGGAGGGGTAGACGTATTTTTACTTTCCCTTCTAATATATATATGATGTATAAATTGACCCTTCTCTGATCATACTTCTAAATTAATGTTATAGTCATATTATTCGCTTTTAAATTGTCATTAAACTCTTGATTAAGCTTGATTGCTAAGTATTCAACGTTCAACTTGCTTGCCTTTTTCCTGCCAAGTTTCAACAATCGGCAGAGCAGCCAAGTAATGCGAACTTGGAAGATTAATCCTAAGAGTTGTTCCTCTTTGACACTTCAACTGAACGTTCAAACAAGTCCATGCAAATGCAGGAAAGTACTTTGAGCATTTAGAAGACGTTTCTTTCACAACCCAGTTCATCCATTACCGTCATGCTGCACCCTTGTTCAAAAAAGTTGCAGGTCTGGAGTGGAATGCATGGAGGAACTTGTACAGAAATGATGTTCTGTTTTTATGGCAAGCATGATCAGAATATATAAAGGGAAAAATAGAAAGCCATAGTTAGCTGACAGTTTACTCATAAGCTTTGCGTTGAAACGAACAAACAAACAATGTTATAACTATGAGCAGCTAGTCATTTTGACAGGGAAGGGAAGACTGGCTGTTAATGATATTTCTCAGATAGGCTGGCCTTTTGGAACAATTTGATCTTTGATCCACATGTAGATGGGAACCAGCACATAGTACGTGGCTGCTAATGCCCCAAGGATGAAGCGCAGAAAGAACACGAATGGATTTACAGGCTTCTTCACATCCTCTACCTTAGGACCAAGCTGTATGCAGACACATTGTAAGTGACACACCAGAGATGAATCAAAGGAAGTCGAATTATCATATACAAGTCAGATTCCCAGTTGATGATTTAGAGGAATACACAGATAGAAACATGCGATCATATTTAGTAGTTTTGAGTAGTTGCAGAAGAACATCACCCAATTCATATACATAAACAACAGAGGCATTTGGCAGCAAAATCAAAAAATGCAAATGCATCAAGTTATGAAGCATATTACCTGCAGTGGAGAATCTCCGGATAATGGCTTAACACCAGTCACAGAGCAACCCATGATCAAGCCATGACGACGGACTCCACGATACCATTTTGGGCCTATTCTTTTCAGCTTAACATCCTTAAAGCCAGCCTTTTTAAACCATTCAATGTATTCTTCCTCCTTGGGGAAGAGCATCCACATATCTGCAAAAAAGCGGGACAACCAAAAAGTTGGATACACGGGACCTATGATGCAGGCCTTTCCCCCAATTCTCAGTACCCTGTATGCTTCCCTGATTCCACGCTGCGGGTCCGGCCAGTACTCAATACTGGGGAACATAACAATGGAGTTAAAAGAAGGCAGAAATGTGGATCAAATTGACAATTACAACTCCCTTTCGGATCAAATCCCATCAGAAACCTAAGATACATATGATGCTAAAAACCATAAGATTATGATTAGTATCATCATAATAGTAACTAATTACACCACAAGATTGACAGGTGTGAATTGATCACATTCATCAGAAACAATTACGTTATCAATGGAAATAAACATCCGAATGTAAAAGGAGTTCAACAAAATTATTACAGCTGCCTTCAATTATTACCTGCCGGCAGATACATATCTATCTGCATAATCGGTGGGGAAAGGAAGATCCTCGGCATCTCCTTCAATGATCTTGCATTCCTTCAAGGGCTCCTTTTGCTTAGCCTTGGCAAGCTGATGGGGTGATTGGTCAAGAATGGTCACATTCTTGGCATCAACATGCTTAACAATTCCCAAAGTAGTAAAACCAGTACCACCACCGACATCTACCACTGTCATATTCCTATCATAAAGATCAGCCGGTTCAAGGGCTTCATCCCTCATATCTTCAGTCCAGTGACCGGGATTTATGATATGATCATACACGATAGACAGGAATCTATAAAACCAAAATGCCTCTTTCTTGTGTTGTATGAATCTAGGTTGGGAAGCAGGCCTTGAAGATGATATACTGCATCTTGGAGCCAAAAGTCTGGATCTTTGGCTAATTCTATCGAAGGACACAATATTTCTCTTCGCAAAGCAACCAATATGAAAATTCGAGCCTATAAATCCTAGCCCAGTTGGGACTATGCCACTAACTAACTTATGATTATCAGCTCCATAGAGCATTGAAGCAGCCATAATATCAAAAACTAAAGAAGACCCAGAAACAAAAACTAATCAAAGCTAGCTACTTTTTCAATGAATTCATTGAATTGAGTTATCTTAAAATTATGATTCTTGAATCATATCACGTACAGGAAAACGGCAGTTGGAAATTACCATAAATACCAGGGCTGTTGAACTCGGGAAGAAGAATCAATCGCACTTACACTCATTTATGGTCATCTCGCTAGCTTGTGGCTCGTGCAGGATTGGTGGTCGTTTTCATAACTTTTGTCCTCGGTTACAGAAAACGGCAATTTTATTGAGCCGGTGAATTATCATTTCCGGTGGACTGGGTAATTTTAAACGTCGGTTCGGAGTCCTTCATTACAGCCCAAATTCAAGTCTTCATTGTTTTAGGCCTTGAGGACAAATGAAATGGGCTGAAGTAAGCTGGCTCGATTAACAGATCTGTGTTTTTAGAAAATTTCTTAACAATGATAAAAATTGTTTTAAATATTTGAGGTATTTTTAATGGATTCGAAAATGATAGTAAACAAATTCAATCTCCTTGAAAAGAGCAGTGGAATATGCATCTACGTTTAGCTCCATGGAAACCAAGGCCATCATTTCCTGATTAACTGTGTGGCTAAAGATCATCATCAGGTACTCATCCTTCCTTTTGAATGTCGAAGATCATTATTTGATTTTGGTCTCTTTATGAAGAGATCTTTGGCTGATGCAGAGAAGACACAGAAGAAAGATGGCCAAATAGAAATTTGCTTCTGAAATTAAGATGGAAGCTCTTGTACGTACTGAATGAGAAAGCACTAGTACGAGTTATTACAATTCGGTAGAAGAAAATTTGGGATGTTTAAAAAAAAGATCTGTGGAAGTTCCAGTGGAATACTGGTTTGTTTATGAGGAGACATGAACTAATTACAAACGTCAAAGAGATAGATAATCAATTAAGATTCAGGAACATCAGATGGAACCTGAACTTCACGGAGAATACCTGAATTCTCAAAGCAATGATGGAAACCATAGTGGGGGAATCTCTCGTACCATGTGTTCTGTTCCTCGTGCGTGTCCCAGTGCTCCCCGCTGCTGCTCTTCCCATACTTGTGAACCCATCCTGAGCCATTGTGATGTTCTCCCCAAGTACGATTCCACCGTTCTCCATGCTTACCAGCCCACCATGTCTCGCCTTGCTTCACGCCATGACCATTTGGGTCAAAATGTTCGTCCCATTTGTCCCCCCATTTCGTCCAGCCATCACCCTCACATCGTTCTGCCCATTTGTCCGTGTATTTCATACTACCTCCATGTCCGTCATATTTCTCGCCCCACCTACAGGTAACCAATGTTTTAAATGAAATTCTCAACAATAAGAAAAAAGGAAACCCATACATGCATGTAAATGATACACGACCGTAAAAGTATGAATTTATAGAGCCCGACCACCATCCACGTTAAATTCCTTGAAAATAGTATTATTCTGAATAGCCTTAATAAAACCATCAACATCATTTGAAGAAGACTCAACAAAGTCATAGTTTGATATTATTGCAGCAATGTTTCAAACTTTATAGTAATTTAGACACAGATCTCCAAGTAAGGTGTTAGTCCATGCACAAAAAATGATATATGAATTTGGCAACAACGAATAAATGAAGCTTAGAAAGATGAGATAAAGAGTTCACATTTTAAGTACTCTGCATTAGTATGGGGTTGGTAATTGGTACCTTTCATGCCATACATGAGCATGGCCTGCTTCAAGCTGCGTAGCTGGGTCAATAGTGCACCATTTATGTGCCCATTTCTCAGCTTTGTTAGAGGCATCATAATGTTCCCACCATTTCTCATGCCACTCATCGCCTTTCCCATTCTTCCCCCACTTATCTGCAGTTTTCTCGATGTGCAGAAGCCCAGATTCCTGAAAACGTAACGTACACTGTTTTAGTTCATGTGAAATAAAAATATTTGTGCATGTGTATCATCGTTAGTAGCTCAATACGCCTCCAGAGGGATGTGTATTTCTGTTAAGACATCACTCACATGATTAACATCCAAAACAGGAATGTTCAATCCAGTTAAACATAAGATCACATGGAAAAGTAGTGTTGTAATAGAACCCAAAATTAGTTGGGATCGATCATGCGGATTGTCATTTCACCATTCATGATTTTAGTTTACATCTTGAACAAGATTCAAGGTTACAAAATTAGATTGAATGGTTCCTTATCAATTGAGTTGCCAACCAGAACATCTAGATTCATGCGATCAAACTATCTGATCTTCCATTATTAGAGTTTGTCTTCAATAAATGTCATCCCTACTTTTTCTCAAATTTACTCATTTCAGAATTCATCAATTGTTAATATGTACATCGTAACATTTCATCTTGCGAAGACTAATCTTGCAAGCACATTCCACCTTCATTGCCTAACACCTGTTACCAATATGTGTCAAAGCAAAGGAAGAAAAGAAAATATTTTTGAAGTGAAATAGAAGCCAATGAGGCCTCATTCGAGAGCTCTAATTTACTCTTTCTTTCCCTAACCATTATACCACACTTCCAATGTTTGTGTTAAATTAATTGAAATGTTGTTAAGATTGATTTTCAAAGCACATCCTTATGGTTATTTCAGATATAGGATCTTGAACCCAAGTACAATTTTTATGAAATTCACAAATGTTATCATGTTGTATTATGAAGAATCTAATTTGATGGATATGCTAACCTAATTTTGATTAACCTGTATTGCAGAGTTCAGCATGCAGGAAGCATTACAAACAGCGAATGCAATTCATCACAAAAACCTACTAACCTGCCACATTGATTCTTTCCAGAACTCGTGCCATACATTTCCCGTTGCATCTCTTCCCAATTTCTCAGAACCAAGTTCCTTATAGCCGAACTCACTAGAAGCTTCCCAAAACTTCTCTTGCCACTCAACTTCCTGGTCAGCACTGACACCCCTGTGCATTGTCCACCTGCAAACCACACCATCGGGCCTTTGCTCTATTCCTGTCTCCTTCCACCACCTTGATCCATCTGGATCCATTCCACTGCATGCCTTGTCATCCTCGGTCGCAAGAACATAACCTGCTTCTATAGCATGTGCTGTAAACGCAAGATCTAGTTTACGTTCCTCCTCTTCTAGAGAAGGCATCTCTATACTGGATTCGGAAACTTCTTTCTTAACCTCCATTAGCGACTGGAATGGAGGAAGAGAAGGATTGAATTCGGAAGGTGACAGTTTACTCTGTAGCGGAATATCAAGATAACTAGATGATCGTTCTTTCACTGCGACATTGCTGGTTGAATTGGGAGACCTTGGAGATCTTTTAGCTTCCATCGAGTCAAAATCATATTGAGTCCTATCGTCAGGAGGAGGTGTCCATGACCAAAAATCAGGACCAGGAACTTCATTTCCGGAATTCTCAGATCGAGACCCAAAGATGCTCCTATTGGTTGTTCCTGCATGATCACAGAGAACATAAATTCTTGCAGTGCACAATTGGCAGTTTGATAAATTATGACTTTAATATGACGATATTCTAATAACTGCTAGACTCTACTCTAGACGTACATGGTACCCTTTCAAATCCATAAAACAACGGGAGAACAATTCATGTGCAAGATTTATGAACAAATCATATGCATGATTAGTGGAGGTCTAAAAATGCAAGAATTCAGTTTGGCTCAAGATTTTTCTTTTAATTCGATAGCATAATTCATATAGACCAGACACTCTTTCAGTGCAGTTTATTCTCATGCTCAAACTAACATCCAGTTAAATGACATAAACTTCCTAGTTCTCCTACCAACATGTAACTGATCAAATGGGATCAATTTATATAGTCGATTCATTAAACATAAAAGAAGGGGGCAAAACAGCTCATTTTAAATGAAATCCATAGTCGGCTGCTGCCTCTACTAAAATTGACTTGCAGGCTAAATCACAGCTAAAGCCTCAATCTTTCAATCCTTTTATTACTCACTGTAGCAACTGAAACTACTTTGATGCATTACTTGTTTACTCCCAACATAAATTCATTACATTTGGAAAAACTAATAACAAATGAACCCTCCGTGTTTGACAGAGAGTAGGATAAAAGAAAAATAATTTCCATTTGAAATGAGATAAAAGAAAAATAATTCAAGTGTAGAATTCAACTATTAAGTACAAATATATAGCACAAGAAGGTGAAACTTTTTACCATCCCTGCTTTCACTTTCGAAATTCAAATTATTTTCCACATCAGCATTCTGCAACCGACGCTCCTGAAGAATAGCACGGGCCGCCGCGATGGCAGCCGCAGCGCGAACAATAACCTGCTGTCGCTGAATCCGGTCCCTCTCTTCTTTAGAATAATCCATAATCTTGTTGAAATCCTCTGTTTTCTTGTTAAAATCAAAATCACCGCGGCCATTATCAGCAGGGGAAAACTTGTTTTCGGCCAGGTTCTGGAAGGCAAGGGACTTCTTCTCGCAATTGACGGCGTCCTTCCACATGTCAAGATAGGACTCGCCATTGTTACTGGAAGCATTGAAGCGGAAGCTCCTCGATTTGTGGGTGGAAAACAGAAGATGATACTCGTGCGATTGAGGTTTACTGGTTTGAAGGAAGAGAGAGGCGTGTGAGGAGGAAGTGAGATGGGCTGCGGAGGGCATTGCTGCGATGGGACTTAGAAGTGAGGGGAGTAAGAATTGAAATTGAATGGGCGGTGGGGCTTTTTGAAGTTTATATTGAAGTTAGAGTGAGATGGGATTCTTGTTATTTTGAATTTGAAGTAATAATATTATCGAAAAGAGATGATTTCCGTGTCATTAGAGGAAAGTAGCGATGCCTGCCGACTGTCGCTGGCTGCCTCCTGCCTCCTGGCTCGTGCTTGCTTTGCTTCCTCGCTTGGTCCTTGTTTAACGGAATTTAACTGCTTTCCTATCCCTTTTTCTCTTTCAACTCTATAACTGGCCTTGGATTTCCAGCCACCTGGCATCAGGAGAATGGGGGATTTTGCAGAATCCATGTGACCCTTGAAAATTTATTTTTATCAGTCGAGTCCTCACGCATGACCATGCATTCACTAACGCCGTTAATTAACGTTATAAGTTTACAGATGATCTGGTTAATTAGTGACACCAAAATTTCACAATTTGAATGATATTCTCAAGGCCTTGGATTTTCATTGAAGGCCAAAAGGCTTGTTTCGAGTTAGAACCCTAATCATGTTACTTGTTGCATAATAAGTTTATTCTATTTTGGAATCTGAATACAGTAATTTAACTGCAGATGCAAGAGCTTTTTTTTTACATATCGCATCTCATCTGACAAACTACCGCTGGTTTTAATTTTTTTTCAAAAAAAATATAGACAAAGGTTTCTACTGTCTGGGAGGTGGCTTAATCTCCGGCGGAACATCTGCTGGCGGTTCAATATCGGGAGGTGGATGAGAGAGCGGTGGTTTGATATCAGGATCAGGAGGGAACATTGGAGGGAGCCTGTCAGGTGGCTGAGGCCGTGGTGCACCTGGAGGCGGCGGTGGAATGTCTGGTGGCGTGAGACTTGGAGGTGGTGGAACTGGGTATTCCGGTCCTGGTCCGGGAATTGGTATCTCCGGAATATCTGGAGGTTGCGTAACGATTTCAGGTGGAACAGTCTCAATCTCTGGAGCTTTTGGGAATTCAGGGACTTCAGGAGGAAATGACGGTGGAGGAGAATTATCAGGTTTTCTAGGGAATTCTGGTGGGATAATTTGATCGTGAACTAACGGAGTAGCTACAAGGAAAATGGTATTTGGTTTGTCAGGTTGGAGGTGGTTGCACAAGACTCCTGTCTTTGCGATTGTGAAAGGAAGATTTGGAGGTCTCGGAGCGATTGAATTCGTTGCGTAGAGAGAGATGATTGCTTTCTTGATGGGAAATGGCGAGACTCCAGTCCCAGAAACAGAAGGTAGCAGTTTCACAGAAACAAAGGACATCTTGCAGAAGTTGGTGAAGATCGGAGCACGTTTAAGGAGAAACTGTTATACACGACAATTATATAATCTAGCATTATTGATTGTATTATATAAACTATATTAATAATTAATGATAATTATTCATAAATCATTGATTATTATTTATATATTAATAATTAATAGTAATTATAGACTATCAATATATAATCAATGAATAAAATAAAAATCGATATATATCACTATATCATTAATAAATTTATAATCTTATATGATAAATCCGTTTCATCCAAAATCCAAAAATTTCTCGTATTATTCATACTAATCGGTACGTCACGTAATTTATATAATCAAACTGAACAGCAACATTACCGGGAAGGTAGTTTCGAAATGGTTGGGGACAAATGTATGCCATGCATGAGCCTCTAATCTTCATCCCGACACAAATGAGCTCGTGTCTCTGCCTTATTCGAACACGTACGAGGTTGCTTCAGGTAAAGCTTCCCTATCACTAACCTCGGGCTCCCTGTAAACTTCTTTTCGCCCTTTTTTTTCCTTGGCAATACATTCTGCTAATCGTCGAGTCGCTGCTTTTGTTGTTAATCTACTTCTTTTTCCAAGTTTCGAATAGATTGAAGACAACCTTCCTTACGGGTATCAGACTGTAAATTGCCATGTCCATTTTCATTGCTCATTAGTTCAATTTCGGTTTCTTAGATGTTAATTTGCATGCTCCACTATCACTTTTCAGTAATTCAATTTGCCAAAATCCAATTAAAAACCCAACATCAAGCACAACTTCTTTAATCTTGATGAGGATAAAGATGGTTATAATGCGTGCAACAGAATTATCAGAACCGGAAAATCATATTATTGATTTCCAAGATCACGAATTTATACATCAGTTCAACTACTTTCATCCATACAAACTTCAAAGTTCCACTCCAGCTGCCTCCTATTTAGGACAAGATGACCTGATAGGACCTATAAAGGGTGCGTAATGGGAGAATACAGATGGTGGTGGCACGATATTTGAAAGTGAAGGGGAATCGATATCCGGCTTCGGTAAAGGAGGAAGGCTATCGGGTGGAGGAAGGTTTCCTGGTTTTGGCGTTGGAATATCAGGAGCTGGAGGAGATGGCATAGGTGGACTTGGGAAATCAGGTCCTGGGTCGGGGCCAGGGCTCACCGGAGGAGGGTTGGAAATTTTATCAGATAGTCCAGTTCCATGTCTAGAGTTTCTGCCATGGACATGGTTTGTGATGAACTTTCTTTTTGGATAAACCCTGGAAGAAGAAGAGGGTGAAACAAAGGAAAGGAACGAAGATTTTGTCGCTAAATTTGTTGCCATTACTCCAAAATATGCTTCAATTCTTCGACATGTATATGAACTCGAATCCATCAATCTCTGTACCAATGCTAACGATGTGATGGATTCAAGGACACATGTTAGATGGTGGCACTGATGACTTTGTTTCCTGAGCCAACACGTGTATGTTTGTTCAGTCAAATGTTTAATTACGTGTCCTGATAAATTTGCATGTCGTCAAGCAAATGGGAATAATGATTGGTTTAGAAAGCCCACCCAGGTAGTGGGGCTTTGTATCCAGCTTGGCCCAAATGTCAGCATAGAAACCTGGCCGCCCTGCGATGTCCAGAAGCTTGGAAATAGAATAGAATAGAATCGAAACTTTCCATACCGTGAAAACAGTGACACCAAATGACAGGCACTTGAAATGATATAATAGTCTTAAGAAAAATTGGTTGGAGCCGGAGAAGCCAATTTGGAAGACATGAAAGGGCTTGGGTAATGATTCACTCATATTTAATATTCCTACTGGGCACCTAAAATCGACGTTTGAAACCCTTTTTTATGATTTAAAAAAATCATCAGATGTTGGACGCAACTTTCTCTAAATAAAGTGTGGGCAAGATCATAATTGGATTAGGTTAAAAATTTTATCGATCAGCGTAGACAATGGGGCACTTTAGCCCCCCTCTTTTCCTCCAAACTCAACTTCTTGGTGAAATTCCATGTTTCAAAACTTCTGCCTACACTACGCAGGGAAAAAGTTAAAACGGCGTCGCAACTGTAACAAAGCACGCAGGATATGGACGACAATATGAATAAATTCAGTTAAATCATGAAAAATATGGAGACAAATAAACCAAAAATAGGATATGAATGGGATAGTGGGGAGGGAAAAGCCGTGAGACATCGACAGACCCTCCTTAGGAAACAGACAAAAATGACAGATGAAATCAAAGAGTTCCAGCTTCATCCAACACCAACACTAAAATAAAAAAGAAAAAGAAGGAAAAATCAGATTAAAAATTCCATCTCCTTTTTCTTCACTTTCGAAAAGCAAAAAAAAAAAAAAAAAGGATATCCATTCCCCGCAAGTCTTCTCTGTCCCTTTCTTTGAGTCCTTGGGCTGCAGATCGCTTTTGTTTTCTTTCGAGTTTTAATGGAACATAGTACACGGGGACCATTCAGATTTCTGGGTCATTCTTATTTTCTTCTCTAATGCCCTTGTTTTTCTTCCGATGCAACTTTTGTTTCTTTCGTTTATTTTCGCAAGGCTGATTAATTAAGCTTAACTTGCGTCGTCTTTCTTTCTTTCTTATTAATTACTCCGCGGGCGTCTCGTAAGAGATGGAATCTGATAGGTCTGATTCTTCGGGTCAAATTACCCAACGTGTCAATTCTCTGGCTTCCTCTACTGATACCAGAGGGAGGCATAGGATAATAGCTGAACTCAAAAGACTTGAACAAGAAACTAGATTTTTAGAGGTTATTTCTTTCTCTATATCTCTCTTTCCCACTTCAAAGTTCTGTTCTTTTCAATTGATTGCTTAGTAGATTTTGGGTGATAAGTGAACTGCGTTTTGTTTCAGGGAAAGAAAAACCCTTGAATTGCTTACCACTATTTGGGTTTTCACTCCATATATGATACAGAATCTGTATATTTTGAATTCATCATGTGTATTTCCTTATGTTTAAATTCTGCTCACCAAGTTGATTCAGCTTCACCACAGTACCATTGTCATAATAGCATACAGGTATCCAATTATCTTCCGAATTGACGTTGTAAACGTTTTTAAGTTGCGAGACATCCCTTCCGTTTGCCTCTGGTGTTTTCCTGCCGTGGACCAAGTTGGACCACTTAGAAGGCTGGCTAAGGTGTATGTAAGAAAAGTTCTATGTTGTAGGAAAGTAGTCCCTCTGAGTAGTATTCCATTTATTTTCACCACTTTTTAGCTTCAATCTCGATAACTAGTTCTTGTTGCAGCTAAGTAAAGCTCTTATGAATTTGAAATGCTTTGAGGGGTATATCATTGACATCTTAAAAGCCATTTTATTGGGAGCCAGTCTAGGTTTGAAAATTTCTGTCGGAAATGCTTATAACTAAGAGAAAGTTGTATTACAGTGGTGGTACTTTACTGTATATCAACTATGGCAGGCGTAGCCGCAGTTCAATCTTCATTGTAGAAATGATCTTCATTTCACAGGTTTCGCTATGTCAACAGCCAGAAATTTAGTGCTGCTGGCTACAGAAGTTGGATTTCGCATTCTGAGTATTTTAAACTTCGTATTCATGCTTGTAATTGCCTCTGCTAGGAAATTCTAATTCGCAACTCTCGAGGAGAGCTTCCTTGAACCCTTGGTTAAAGCTTTTGAGAGATTCCATTTCCTTATCAGTAGTGCACTTCTTTCATCATGTGTCTCCTATGATACACGGCCATTTTGTGTGGAAATGATACTTCTATATACTGGGTGCGGAGAGTTCCTTGTGAGAATGTTATAATGTAAAATTGATTTATGCACGGTAAGGAATATGTGGGTAACAGTATTGCAACGTTGCCTTCAAGATGACTGTCATCAAGTGAAAATGCTGAGATGGATTTAACGATATGCTTGTATGTTTAGGAAACATAGAGCCCTCTGTCAGGATGGCTTAACTTGTATCTTTACTATTGTCGTGCACCATCTGTTTAAGATAGCGAATGACCTGCTTATACTAGATGAAAGATTGCTGAGCCTGGAAATTGTTTTCTGGATAAATTTTATGCACAGGAAGAGTTGGAACAGCTTGATAAGATGGAAAAGGCCTCAGCTGCGTTCAAAGAGTAAGTTGTGAAAACATTTATATGTATGCAGCGTGTGGTGTAATGCTGCTGAAGATATCCAGTTACCAAGCTTTCAAATCTATTCCAGGCAATAATTATCTGAGAAAAACATTCTAATTTGTAAGTTGATTTCATGTGTATCAGAATGTTGACCAACGTGGAAACAACACCAGACCCGCTGCTGCCAACGTAAATACCCTTTTGCTGATCATCCTTGAACGCCCATCATTATGTTTGTATTCCTGAAAGCCTTTCTAACTGCATTGCTTTGTACTATGTTTGGACAGAACTCATGGCCCCCTAAACCCATTATGGGATCGATGGTTCGAAGGTCCACAAGAGTCGCAGGGTTGCAGATGTTGGATGCTTTGACATTGATTGCAAATTCAAACCTGCCTGTAAATTTGATCTTGAGTTACTGCCGGAGCTTCAACTTGTTATGATGAAACATTTTTCAGAGTGATTCTTTGTAATTGGAAATTCAGCCATCTTAGTTGTGGTTGAGTAACTCACATCACGCAGAGTGGAAATACAGGGGGAAAAAAATCAAAATTATATAGCTCATTTCAATCAACTTTTTTGTCCGTTGGAATATTTATAAATGAAGCATTACATCCATTAAACCTATGATGATGAAGTCCTCACACCACTTCAAAATTACAGTAATCCATCAGAAAAAGCGGGTTTCGAGGTAAACGTAGATGGGTTTCTGAAACTTTATTGGGCCTGATGTGAAAGATCAGATTCATGTTAATCGAGATGGGTATACTCTGGATCAAAATTTTTTCAATTCTTCTAGCAGTTGCATGAAAATCTCCCCGTTGATTGGTTAGGGCTTGTCAAAAAACGCAGCGGGTGAAAGCCGTTCAGTTGGGAATCAATGTTTGGAAATTCAAAAGCAATGCGACAAGCTTCTACAAGAAAGAAGAGTTGATCGTGAATCTTCCAGAACAGTCGCAGAATACAACACTAATCTGATCTGATTCATGTTTGAAATGTGCATTTCAACTGGGTAGAAAGCATTAACCCGTCAACTCTTCCAACCTTCAAGATCAACGACCAACCTTCCTTTACAGCCATTAAAGATAAAAAGCAAAAAAAAAAAAAAAGCAAGAAATGGAAAAAACAAATTCCATGTGAAAAATAAGTTGATGAACTCTCATAAATAGCTCACGGAATTTACCCATATATGTCTAAAAGGTGTATTAAATCTTATATTGATTTTCTTACCTTATTTATGTTGGTTAGTGAAGCTACATTTTGTTGGACATGGTATTATTTTGTTCGTAGCATTTTATTTTAAAATATATGATATAAATTACAAAATTGAAATCCCTAAAATTGTGCCATTGATAATAAGGGAAGATTTTGGTAATATTGAGAGGTGACCCACAAGACAAAGTGGCCCAACAATTCATCATTTCTTGGACCCTTTCAATCCCCTACATTAATAAATCCAGTTGGTACTCGGACGTGGTGTTGGTACCAAGAAGCCACGGTTCGAGTCTTGGCAGCCGCAGTGTGGGAGTAACGCCCTCTGGGTGGACTCCTTGTGGGCACCAAGACCTGGGTCCCCATCTAGGAGACCGCTGGATACCATGATTTACCCTCCCTCATGATGCTCGTCGGATCGGACGGTGGGAGCCCTTGGAGTGAGGGCATCACCTTTTGGTACCAAAAGGCATATCATGAAGCACTTGGACTTGCCCCATTTTCATCAATTATTACTATTTATTTTATTTGACAAATGTAGTGAGCTAAGCCTTGTTGATAACAAACCAAATGGATAGAACAATAAAAGATTGACATATGATTTGAATTAAGCTAATTTTTTAAGTTACAAAAAAAAAATAGAAAAAGAAGAGGAAATATCAGAAGAAGAAACCCCAAAACTAAAGTCCAATTACAATAGTCACATTAACAAGTGGGTTTTGGTGTTCAAAGGACAAAGACATGCCCATCATTTCATATTTAGCTTTCCTTATCAAACATCTTTATGTCCCCATCAGTCATCATCCCCATTATAATTTTATTACCAAATTCTTAATAAAATTAATTAAAAAAACACCATTTTTGTTATCATTGATAAAAACAAATATGTATTATATCGAGAAAAATATTTTATAATATAACGATATAATTCAATGTTCGAAGGATATATGTTTATAATTTTAAAGTGATGAAAAGTTTACCGTCTGGGTAAAATTCCTTTTGATATTTTTGAGTGCACCCTTTACAAACCAAGTATAATGAGATTAGGTGATTGGAGATGTGGATATCTATAGAGATAGTTAGGATCAAATAAAATAAAGATAAGTTAGCAGTCTAAGAGAAGATTACACATAATGTTTAAGCCAATAATTGTATTCTAACCAAACCCATTTATATAATCTTGGATAAAAGATTTTCGTCAAGCAATAGAAGATTATAATGTAATTAAAAAAAAGGATTAAACAATAATTATCATTAGTAGTTTATGGATAGAGGCATTAACAAGGCAAATCAAAGCAAAAAAAAAGGTCTCGCATGTATGACAAAGAACCTTTGATAAGTGTACTACTAATCTATTGACCAACAACTAATGATAAGATTAAGTATTAACCAAATGATAAAGTGCAACAGCAATTACGATTGGTAAGTAATGAATATCCTTGGCAATGTAATACATCAATCATATAAGAAATTAAATATAACAAAACAAATGGGGATTAGGTTAAACATCCTACACATTAAAAGCGGGTCCCAATATCTTGGGATATAATATATGAACACATATTATATATATATATATATATATGGTTATTACTTTCTTTTTTAAGGTACAAGAAAGAGGGTTTTTTTAAAAATCCTGACTTGGTTTTTGTGGGTGAATTTTAGGGTTTGGTAGGCCAACAAATGGGGTCAAATTGCAAGAAGTTAAGGGTATGACAATATTTCTGACGTATGTGTCCTATTTTTATATGGGTTTTAGTTGTTATCTATTCCATGCATGCCCTTAATTTTTAAGAAGTAATGTTGGGTCGGTTTTTATTACAAGTTTTTTGTTTTTTTTGAAAAAGAACAAGTTAATTAGGATGGTCACCTAAGTTTTGACCCTTTTTGCTTTGGTAATGGTACACCAACGAACCAAAACCTTTTGGCGTATTTATATTGATCAAAGCATAACAGGGTAGATCTTATAGGCTGGCTTTCAGATTAGGGTAATTCCTATGAATTAAGGGATAGTTGTAAAAATCACAGATATCATCTGATGTTTTTAAACTATACAATGATGTTGACCTTTAATAAAACTAGCTAAGATTATTTGCATAGTCAGTCACCCACTTCTTAAACAAAAATCAGGATTAAGTGATCACCTTCTGTCTGTTGTCTCATACTCTTACATCAATGGTTGAATAGGGTAAACAATACCAACATGTTGTGATGTGGTTCAGATTTGGTGACCACTTACACTATATCTAAAATTTAAATTAAATCATTATTTGTTAGAATATCAATACCAGAAAAAATCAAGTAAAATATTTGATTATATGTATATAGTCTATCTTATCAATACTGTGAAGCTAAGTAGAATTATTGAAAGTTACTAGCAAATCTACATGGGGTACGATGATGGTGTAATTAGCCTTTATGACATCAACATTGCAAACAAAAGAGAATGATATCCGAAAGATTTCTTACCGCATGGCTTTTACTTTACATTTTGAATGTATCATCTAATCAATCAACAACTCCTAATAATAATTTTAATTCACTGTGATTAATCCTTGCCACAAGTCACAACCCATATATATGTATGCACTATATAACTTACCAATCATGGTTAACGTTTCATTAATCATTCTCTTATTTAGATATTTTCGCTAGTGGTTGATATTAAATGCTATTATTAATGTATGTATATATGTATGTATTGGGTGGTATTAGAATCACTCATGAGATTATTATAAATGTTGTTGTTTTTCATTGCAAAAGGGAGCAATCGAAAGGGGGAGTAGCTCTAGTGGGGCAAATATATGAAAAGCAAATTAATTATGGGGCATGCACATGGATAAGTAACCCCCCATCTACCAGGAAATATGCATAAAGAGGTACAAGGACCACTCCTATCAACAAGCATTTATAGGCTCTTTTCATCTCTTAACAATTATAATCCCTCCACGGAAAATGACTTCCCTCACACACAAACACACACATGCTTTTAGCTCACCCCACCTCTTGCTTCTTTTTTTCTGGCTAAACTCCTTTATCTCTAGATAAAGCTGGCTCGAACTGATAAAAAGTTTTTATTCTCAATTCCAAATCTTCAATTCGGATTTCGAAATAAAATCATATGTTACAAGGATGTATTATAAGAATCATTCAATATTTGGAATAATTTATGGATGTAAAGGAAAAAGAAAATAATGTAGTATATTCATAAACACACAAACCATAACCCAATTCTACCTTACTTCAACCTTGAGAAGATGCTTTTGAATTAGTAACTATGGACATGTTTATTTAATGAAAAGGAAAGTTAAGGGGAAGAAGACAAGAGCACAAGAAAAAAGTGGAGATTAGGGGTTTTGAAGGCACTGAAATGGTCATTAGGAATTATGAAAGGTAGGGCCTTTAAGGGTCTTTTAACCTAACAGAAAAATGGTTAAAGCCATAAACTTTTTCCAAAACTCACCCAAAAGCAATTCATTGTATACAAATTTTAATAGCATTTGAATTTGGAAAAGCTAATAAGAAGAACATGTCCCCCAAAAAATTCAAAAGGCTTCTTAAAAGATAAAATCATGAGTTTTAAAGAAATAAATAAATAATAGTAATAATTTCAATAGGCATCATGAAAAGAAGTTCACTAATTAAAGTGGCATCGATTAATTTGGATTGCTACTATATATACTAAAGTTGTAACACATAAAGTAAGTTAATGAGCCATGGCATGACCCACTTATCTATTATATCCAAGAAATGCCCTTTTGTCTTCTCCTTAATTAGTTCTTAAATTACAGGTTTTTTAACTTAATTATGCTAATTAGGTCTCATATTAAATTTTAAAAAATTCATAAACGATCCGATGCAAAACAGTAGGTAATATATCTCAACCCACAAATCAAAAAAGTTGAAAATTAGTTTAGAGGGGAAAAACATGGGCAGATATGAGTATATTTTAGAACCGCATCTGATATGAATGATACGATCAAGTTAGATTAAAGGGAAAATGACTTGTAACTTGCCCCACTTCCCAAGAATACATTTTCATAACAGTAATAAGATATCAAGAAAAAACATTATTATATATTATTTTTATTTTATTCATATTTGGCCCAATTTGTTGCCTTTTTTTTACCATAATGAAAGATGCAGGGACCCATTTGCAAAGGAGTGAAAAGTGTGGTCACAGGCTACCACTCCTTTTTCACTCTCGTTTTCATGTTACCGCGACCTCAGACCTAACGGTCAAGGGTTTTTGAACCGTTTATTGTTAATCATATTTTAATAGCATGATTATTTGGGGAATTTTACAAAAATATTTAAAGTTTATAAAATATATAATATATTTTTTAAAAATTATATGTAAAATATAACTTTTTAATGTTTAATATAGATTTATAATAAATTGTCAAAAATTTTAATATAAATTTATTGTGAAAATTATTATTTTTATAAAAAAATCGTTATTTTTACAAAATTTTCAAAAATTATCCCACTTAATTACA
>CANYBF010824061.1:0-101620 GCA_948192965.1 Dalechampia spathulata
TTTTGACAAAGGTTAACAAACGTTCCTTTAAGTCACCCCACCACTTAGATAAATCATCCCACACATCATCAAGAACAAGAAGGAATTTCTTCCTCTCTAGTTCTTCTTGAAGCTGGCTGACAATAGCATCCTTGTTTGTCAACCCTCCCATATCACGACGGAGACATTGCAAGTGGAGACTGATTTCAGGAGTGACGAGGGAAAGAAGCCTTTCCAAACTTTGTTCCACGAAAAAACTTAGCACAATCTCAGCCATATGGCGACTTGGAAAGATGGAAGAAATTAGGATTAGAGGATAGGAAGAGCAAGAAGAGAAGGGAATAATGGTGGAATGGATCCCTTCGTAGTTATAACATAAAAAGTCAGCAGATGAGAAGAAGACACGACTTTTATCGGGAAAAGTTGAAAAATAATCATAAAATCTTAAGTCTTTTAATAACACAATTAACTCGTAATGTCCAATAACAATAATAATAAAAAAAAGGTTTGTTCATACATTTTAAATAGCATATTTCAATTAAATAAATCTAACAATAAATTACATATTCAATGTATCCGAATTTGACTAATCTAAATATATAAATTTCGATTTTAATTTTGGCAAATAATCGAGTTGATTGAATATTTGGAAGTTCCAATATAAATTAGAAAATGAAGAATAGAAAGAAAATAAGAAATGAGAGTAGTTGTAAACAGGGAAGAAAGCAGCAATCTGCAGAAGAACAATGTTTATAATTTAACTCCACTCCTGTAATTATAACAAGCAATAAAGAATCAATCTAAAACATATCTAATAGATTCCATCACTCACCCTCCTCCAACATTTCAATATCCTTCTCATATTCCCCTCCAACTCCTCACTACTACCAATCAATTCTGCTCAACCCAAGAGTTTCTACTGTGGTTTTAACTAATTAAGACGGTCTAATACTGAATTAGTCCTCCAATCGAAACAATGGTGGGGGGTCATGGCTGCTCCTGAAGTTTATGTTCTCTTGTTGGGTTCAAAGACAAACTTGAGCAAAGATTCCTTGATTGACAGCAACTCGGGGAATTCTTTCTTCAGCTTCGATGCATCCATTTCGTTGTTGCTTCGTGGGGCAACGATCACCTTTGCTTGCTCCTCAAGCGTGAAGTTAACCCACTTGAAGTCTGGGTTGATGTAACTCTTGTACATCTCCAGGATCTCATTATGGCTCACTACACCAGGGTTTGTGAAGTTCCATATGCCCCTCAAGTTCCTTTTGGCCATTTCAATCGAGATAGGCAAAAGTTCATCCAAGACTGTCATGCTGTTTGGAATGTTAACGACTTTGTTGTATCGAGAAATCTTTGTAATGAAGTTCCGAGGGTTGTTAAGATCCGATGAAATTGGCATTCTAACTCTCAATGTGCAAACATTATCATATTGTTTCAAGAGTTCTTCGACCTGGTTTCATTTTGAATAAAAAGTCTCAACATTTCAGACAAGAAGTAATGAAGACAGATGCATACTTCACAGTTTCTTAAAAGAGAAAGAGGAATTACCATGGCCTTAGTCTTCGAGTAAAAGGAACCGGTAAAATTGGGTTTGTCATCTTCGGTATACCCAATTCCTGAGCCCTCTGGATGTGAAGCATCGTACTCAAATATACAGCCCGTAGCGAAATTTATCATCAAGAGGTTATGCTCTCTGCAAACATCAGCCAATGTTAGGGTCCCGGAAACATTGGTGCTAATTGTTTCGGTTTTGTGGGATTCACACCAATCAACATTAGGCCTGCCAGTGACACCAGCAGCATTAAAAACATGCGTTGGCCTAATGTTATGAATGTCTGTCAATAGTGATGATCGATCTTCCAAGCGCCCCCTTCCATATTCGAAGGGGGTCCCTTGTTTCTCACACAGCTTCCCAAGCAAACCACCAATCCATCCAGTCCGGCCATATATCAAGAACTTGAGAGAGGATTTTCGAGGAGAGCCAGTACTACTGCTTTTAGAAACCGGAACAACCATCCGTGTCTGCTTTGAATTACTCGATGTATAAGATGCAGATTTGCTCTCCTCAGAACCATCAAAGTGTCTCCCACCAGGCATCATCAACATTCTAGGATGAGGAAGCAAAGCTCCAGTTACATCACCCCACCAATCAGGATTTTCAATATACCATTCCATAGTCTTCTTCAGCCCCTCTTCCCAAATTGTCTGTTCCGACCATCCTAAAATTTTAAGTTTCTGGTCATCAAGAAAATATCTCTGGTCATTAAATGGCCGGTTCTCAACAAACTTGATGCTCGTCTCGGGATCCATTGAGAACAGCTTGCAGATATCTTTAGCCACATCTATCACTCTTCTTTCCTTCTTCGTCCCGATATTATAAACGTGACCTACCTCTCCCTTGTGAAGGATTACTTCAAAAGCCTCAGCAACATCCTCACAGTATAAATAACTCCTCACATTAGAACCATCCCCATGGATCGGAAGTGGCTTTCCTTGCATGGCCAAGAGGATAAACTTTGGAATTAATTTTTCAGGAAACTGATTAGGACCGTAAACATTGTTTCCACGAGTTGTTATCACAGGTAACCCATATGACCTTCCATATGCCATAACAAGCATTTCCGCGCCAGCTTTTGTTGCAGAGTATGGATTCGTTGGAAGTAGCTGAGAAGCCTCGTGATTTCCTACAACAGCATCCTCGTCTGTCTCCCCGTAGACCTCATCCGTGCTCACATGGATGAACCTTCTGATCTGACCAGTGACCTTGCAGGCTTCCAGAAGAACATGGGTACCATAAATATTGTTCTTTGTAAACTCAAAGCTATTACCAAAGGAGTTATCCACATGGGTCTGGGCAGCAAAGTGCATAATAGTATCAATGGATTCTGTTATAAGAAGAAAGTTGACAAGGTCTGCACTGCCAATGTCTCCCTTCACGAACTTAAAGTTGGGTGACGATTTAGATGGGAGGAGGTTTTTCAGGTTGGAGCAGTAATCTAGCTTGTCAAGGACAACGATTTTGTAATCAGGGTAGTTACGGATAAGCCGATTGCAAACATGGGATGCAATAAAGCCAGCTGCCCCAGTAATGAGGATGTTCTTCGGGCTATACGTAGCCATTACCAAAGAGTTGCTACATAAAACATTGCAAAAGTTAATGTCAGAAGCACAAACAGTAGATAAATCATTATCACATATGCATACACGCAAATCATAGAAGCGGCCAAGTCTGAACGCAGAGAGATAATGCATAAGTACCACATCATTATACATAAGATGAAGAATGAAAATAAATATAGATCCAAGGACAACGAGGCAGATTCACATTACATCCGCTACAGAAAGAAATAGATTTACATCATGAAAGTAGTTATATAACAACAGGAAGGGACAAGTGAAGATGGATTCATTCTCTTCCAATTTTACGAAAACCATCAAAAAGCATAAAAACAAATCAAACGTACTTGACACGTTAGGATAGTATAAACATGACTTAGACTAACTGAAATTCTCGAAAGCTTCAATTTTTGAGATTATTTCATTCTCTTCCAAATCAACATCTCACGAAACTGAAATGCAAAACAGTTAGTAAACATGATCTAACTCAATTATAGCATAATAACAACATCAACCTGTATATTACTAGATCCATACCAGAACATACAGCAGATCCATATAATACAAAGAAAACGGAAGGACCAATAAGCTATGAACATTATTTGAAACCTTTCCTGGTTCTACTTTCATAATGCAGAGATCCAGATTCAATTTAGCAGCAATTGGTTATCGATCAAAGATAAAGATTATAGCTCATAACACAAAAAATTCTCAACTTTTAGCAACAGATCTAACAAAAACAATAAATACCCAGATCATAAAGCAGGTCAAACATTATCAGAAAGCAAAGATCCACCTTGCAACAAATCAAGCTTGCACAGCATTGATCATAAAACACCAAAAAGAAAACAGGAAGAAGAAGATTGACTTACAAACAGAATTCAGGTGGAGATCAGGAAAACCCAGAAGCAGAATGGCAAACTGTAGAAGAAAAAAAGGGCAATAAAGACACTGAGACAGAGGAAACGGAGGAATTTAAAGCATTGGGACACGGAGAAGGAAGTGAGGGAGAAGTAAATTCATATGTATATATAGAGTGAAGGCGAGCGTATTCTGCTGCAGACAGTTAGCGTTTCTTTAGTGCCATAGAAAGTGAAAGAAAAAGAAAAGAAATTAATAGAAATTAAAGTCTCATTTATTTCCTTTTAATATAAATAGAAAATAAAAGAAAATACTTATTTTAATTTAAATTATTATTATGAAGATAATTACTTTTTCAAAATAAGATAAGAGAGGAAAACTAAATATTATATTTTAAATTTTAAATTTTTATTTTATTAGTATATATTTTATTATTTTATTTATATTTACTTTCAAATTTAAGAATTAAAATATTTAGTTTATTGTTTTAATTTCAATTATAGTTATTAAGATAATTATCTCTTTTTCTTGAGAAAATTTATTGTTTAAATAAGATAAAAAGAAGAAAACTAATTATATTTATTTTAATGTATGTATAGAAATCTTATATGATAAATTTAAAGGAAAAACTTATATTTCTTTTAAAATATTAAGATTAATTTAGTTTTTATATATCATTTTAGTAATTAATTTCCAAGTAACAATCTTTTATACTTCCAAAGATGTGTTAGTTAAATATAATTAATAAAAGTAATTTAAAAAATAAAAATAGTATATATATATACATATATATATATATATTATTTTTAAATATTTATATAAATTTTAAAAATGATATATCTTTTTTGGGAGAAATTAAAATAATCTTTTTCTTTTAAAAAAAGATATTTAGTAAAATAAAAGATGAATGACAAAAAAAAAACTTGAACTTGGTAGCTTATTTGTTTAATTAAATATTCATAATTTAATATTTTAAGTTGATAATATATATATTTTTATTTTGAATAATTAAAGAAATATTTATTTAATGAGATAATATATATATTTAAATTGGACTTGGAAGTAATAGAAATTCTAAAGGAATTAAAATAGTGAAGTAATGTTATATATATCACATCAGTTTTGCTTTAGTATTGGTAGGTAGGTTGCATGGATCTAAAAGTGTATGCCAAGTAGTGTTGTCATGTCATGTCCCCATAAAAATCACATTTATTAATTGATTTATAATTTTCTGTCAAGAAATTCAATTAAAATTTAATTATAATTATGAATTCTTTCATGTTTCAGAAAACATGATAGATTATGGTAAGAGTATTTTTAATTATTTGAAATAAAATAAATAATTAAAAATTTGCCTCAAATATTCAAAAGAAAGATTAAGGAATAAATAATTTTAAAAGTATAAACTGAAATTAAATATGAAGCTTTTATGTAATATATAAAAAATATATGTTACTCTAATGAGGGGTGATTGAGAGCAGTGAAAATCTCTCTTTTCAGAAATTTCAAATTAAGAAGTAAATTATTTATAGATATTCAAATTGATTAATGCAAATCTTTAAAGAAAAAGTGTCTTCTTTTTCAAGATTTGCATTGTTAGTCGTGTTATATTTCTTCATTCCTGATACATAATATTTGATTCCTTTAAATAAATAAAACAATAAACTTCAAGAAAAACACCGAGGCAAGGCTTATTTGCATGATAACTCAACTCAACCAACATGAGTAATTTGTCGTACAAAAGCAGCTCCACAATGACAAGGATATTCTCTGATGCTAGGTGCAGGAATTTGCAGGTTTGTAAGGCCATAAATCCTAAAGAAAAACTGCAATTTTTCACTTTGCTTCTTTACATTCGTACATTGCTTTGTTATAATATTGGAGCAGGAGGGTGCCTATTACATACTTTTGCTGGGTGTTATCTAATCATCTAACAATCTATACTTAAAGACAACTAAGCAGCTATGTCTACGAATGGTTCTGGTTCATCGAGAATGGAAAACAACATCTCAAAGTAACATATCTGGCCATAACTGTTGTGCTTTCTTCTTTCCAATGAAATTCATGAGGACGAAAGTGGAGAAAAGAAGAAAGGATTCTTACATATTTGACATAATATGCAGAATATTTGGTCCGTCGAACTGGCACGATGTCAACTCGAAGCTTACAGCCTGAAAACACAAGAAGTAAGCGGAACAGGATTCAGAAGGTGGTATCTTCATGAACTTGGTTCAGCAAAAAATGTACGTTACTTACGTGAACATCTGAGGGCGGCTGCGAGAGAGTTGAGGTCGCTTTATTGGGGAGAGAATCAAATTTCTTAATGTCATTGACGTGTTGCTAGTTCCACTTCCAAATGCAGGATGAATTCCAGGTCTCCTGTTTCCAGGATCCACCGGAATAGCTGGTTGTTTTGCTGGTGAACCACCAGAGACGTTGAATGGACCAGAATTTGAACTGTTTTGTCTTGCTGGCCATACATCCTCCTTTGGCCCTGGAGTTGGAGGATTAAAAACCGACCAATCTGCACAAAATAAGTCAATTGCTTTTGGAAACACTAAAATGAGAAAAATAATTAAGCTAAAAAGTCAAACTCAAAAGTTCTTCCAAAGTTATCAAACATTCAAGGACAGTCAGCCTTGTCATCTTTTGCCACGTAGAAGAAAAAACGCGTTACCTTTTCTGATAGGATGTCTATCATCCATCATGTTAGGAGCAGGGTTGGAGAAAAAATCAGGCTCATTTCTTGTAAAGAAATTTCCAGCAGGTTGAATGGCCGATCTTTTCACTGATTCATACTCGCTCCTCAATTGGTCGTACATTTCGTCAAGCTTTCTCTTTTGCCTGAAATTTGTATGCATCAAAGTTTAGAAGGTCCAGATAGCCCAATGATTCATGGAGAACAGCACCAAAACTCTGTACATAAGGATACAGACTAGCCTGGATTTCTCAGAAAACTTTTCTTGGAGCTCTTGTTTATCTTTTGACAAACTCTCAATCTCCTGCTCCATCATTTGACACCTCTTGGCCATTTTTTGATATGCTGCATGGACCTGCTCTAGTTTCTCTGTGAACTTTTCTTGCATGGTCTCACATTTTTGCCGGCATTGAGTTACAATTCTGTTCATCTTGTACTGCATCTCAAGTTCTTTTTGTCCAATGTAAAACATCACACTTCTGTATGCACTCTTCATCACTTCGTTCATTTAAGGAAGATAAATTCTCACAGAAAGTAGTTTTTGCAGAAGTTTCTTAAATATTGATAGAATATCCCGACAAGCTAATTTCTTGCAAAACTTTCTTAAAAGTCAAGACGTATTAAGGTAATATTTTCAAACGACATAGAAAAATCACAAGGTACCATCAGAATTCATGCGAGTCAAATTTAAATGCTTTTAAATATAATCCGCTGATTGCAGAAAAATAAAAACGAAATCAGCTCAACAGAATTAGCAAAAGATACATATTTGAGGAGATACTCCTGCCATGGCCATCTGCAACAAAATGAATTGTGAATAAAAATCAACAAACAATAATAACAATTGGCATTAACGTGAAAATAAAGATTATCTGCAGAGCATTTTTAGGCACTGAAAACTCTTATCAGTTTTACTGCTCTGAGTGGAGGACTTGCTTACGTTAATCCATTCATCATTTGGATTGATATCGAGAGGTTTCATAAGGCTGCCATTAGTTTAAAGAAAAAGGCAAGTTACAACAAAAAATTTGGGAAAAAACACTGGTAAAATTGATAAATGGAAAGTGCATATCTGCAATTATGACAGAATAAAAGGTGTGGTCACACATCTACAACTCCTCAAGGATATCCAAAATATTAACAAATTATATAAAGAAGGAAAGAATCAACATTCAATGTTGATCACTAGCCTTAATTAGCGTATTTATAAATGATAGAACCACAGTTACAAGATAAATTTATCGTCAATGTGATTAATGAACACATTTCTGATGTAATGCATTTACAGAAAAAGTGAACATGGTTCAATCAATACAGTTGAGAAATACCCACCTCTTAGACAACACCTGATCGCAAATTGGACATGCTGCATCGTTACTAAGGATTTTATTGGCATCTTCTGAGCCTATTATGTTGTTAAAGAAGCTTGTAGGAAATATCGATATGTTTTTCTTAAATCAAGCCACAATAAAAGTTAAAAGAAGACATAATTGACAAAAGGAAGAACAATTAAAAAAGAAATGGTATTGGATACACAAAAGGTGACCACAAGTAGTAGAAATAGCTCGCCCTTCCAGTTCTCGCCAGCACGCATTGCATCTCATTTCAACCTTGAATTATGAGACTTGATTACATACTATATCTGGAAATAACAGTTGCATCATGCATAAAGGGCGCAAGCACGCACAAACATGATTAAAATTGAGTTTTATGCAGAGTCGAGAGTAAGGATCTCTATAATCGATCCCAATAAGCTTTACACAAAATTCATAAATTATGATTATAGTTTCACACATATTATATATTAGATGCTTGTACTAAAAAAGTGATTATTGTTTCTAATTACAATCCCTATCTGTTTCTATGCTTAATGTTCATCAACATTCCATTATTTTCAAGATAAGAAAAATTAAACTAGTAGAATCATTTTTCAAATTACATGATTTTTGCTGTCATAGCTGATAACTATAAATCCGTGAAATTTGTGAAAAGTAGATCGTATGAAGCCTACAGTTACTAAAAATTCGTTTATAATAAAGAACACAGTCAAAGCAGTAAACAAAAAGAGGTACCATTCAACGCTAAATTATTGAAAAAATAAATAAAAATTCTGTCATTATCTTATACACTATTCTCAGAAACAAAACAAGCAGAAATATAGTAACAATAAAAGACGATAAATAGCAAAAAAAATTAGGGTTTTACCAGCAGTTTGAGTTAAACGGTTAAAAAAAAAGAGAGAGAGAACTCATAAAAACATTAATCCCTGAGACAAGAATGAAAAAAGAAAACAAAAAAAGCAAATTAAAATCATAAATTACGGGGTGAATAAAGATTTAAACAATTCAAACAGAGAGAAACAGAGTTACAGTGAAGTTATGAGATTTATATATATATATATATATATAGACATTATATAGACGCGCAGACGATGGAGAGAGCGAGAGAGAAACGAGAAGCTTACCTGAGGGAGAAGGAGAAGATGAAGGAAGACAGCAATTAAATTGAATGTGATAACAGGAAATGGCGCCAAAAATGCTATTTGTCTGGTTCCCTCTTATTTATTTATCTATTTATCATTTATTAATTTATTATTTTTTAAAAAATAGGAAATAAACTTTTTGTCAAAATGTTATTTCATTAAGTCAAATTATTAATTTTTGTTTATGGAAATTAAAATAAAATTATGGTAATAATGATAAATTTCATAGAAATTAAAATCTAAAAAGATGAAATGATTTTAATTTTAAATATTTTATTTCAAAATAAAAAATATTCACAATAATAGTTCATCTCATTTAAATTAATTAATTAAAATTAGTATAATATTTTTTAAAATTACATATTTTATATAATCAATATTCTAAATTATAAATTGCATTCATGACTTTATAATATAATTTATTGATTATTACATACTAATAATTTATTTTATATAATTATTTCCTTAAAGCATCAAGTTTGAGTTGTTCAACAAATCTGATGAAGTTATTGGAAGACGATCCACCCATATCAGTAACTTCCTCAGCTTTCTTCTTCCACTCCATAGCTTTCTGCTTCATTTGCTTCCCTCTCTCTCCTTCCATCATTTCCTCGAGAAGTTTTACAATCTCTTCACTTTTAACGTCAGGATTCACCTCCAAGCCGATCCCCCAGCTTGTACAAGCATACCTGCAATTTGTTTGTTGCTCTGCGAAAAATGGCC
This sequence comes from Dalechampia spathulata, assembly GCA_948192965.1. Lineage (NCBI taxonomy): Eukaryota > Viridiplantae > Streptophyta > Magnoliopsida > Malpighiales > Euphorbiaceae > Dalechampia > Dalechampia spathulata. The sequence continues at coordinate 9,861 of CANYBF010824061.1, forward strand.
AGCCAATGACAGGTACTCCTCCAGAAATACTTTCCAGGGTAGAATTCCATCCACAGTGCGTCAAGAAAGCACCAATTGATCGATGTGACAGGATTTTATCCTGTGGACACCAACTTGTCAGGAATCCTCTGTCTTTGATTTCCTCCAGGAATTCATCAGGCAAGATTGGAGAATCCCCCATTACGACATCAGGCCTAACAACCCATAAAAATGGGTACTTACTATTTGCCAGGCCCCAAGCAAATTCTTTCAGGTGTTGCTCTGACATCACTGTCACACACCCGAAACTGACATAAACAACTGAATTGGGTTCTCTTTTGTCAAGCCATTGGAGACAGTTGATGTCATCTTTCCACAAACTTGGTCTTAATGACTTCAGTTCACTCCCTGCCAAGTTTCTTTCAAGCAAATTTAGTGGTCCGATTGTGTAAATTCTACGAGATTTGGCCGAAATTGCAAGTAAGGCTTCATGTTCTAAGTCATCGAATGTGTTGAAAATGATCCTAGAAGAGTTCAAACAATTCTGTGATTCTGATTTCAAGTAATCGAACATGACAGATCCAACATCTGTGGTTCTGACAAAAGTTGGCAGATCCTTAAACCGGACGTTACTCATTCCTTCTGCCCAATCTATCGGAGTTTCTAGAGAGCCGTCTGTCAAGAAACTTTCATCTGGAAAAACCGAAAACACCATCAGATTGTTATACTCATCAGAATCATTGAATTTTAAAATTATTGTTTAGTTAATTGTATTTTTATTTTATTTATAAATGAAAATTCAATAGAATCGAATCAGATTTTTGGACAATTCAAGACAAGGAATTCATGTACCTTTAAAAGGAAGGATTCCTCTTTTAACTAATTCACCGAACTGCAAATATCCCATGAGACCACAAGCTGAGGCTGTCCAGAACTGAACCTCAGCTATCCCCAACATTCTTGCAGCTTCAGAACCAAAACCCATAATACCATCAGAGATTACACAAGTAATCCGAGGCACATCAGGAGAAGAATCTATCCTGGAAAGTAAATCCAGGAACGGTACCAAGCAATTCTTCCTGATAGAATCACACAAATCAGTAGGATCCTGAGTCGCATCTCGATCAGACGGTGGCAAACCTTCAGGAATTGCCTGGAAACGAAAATCAGGCAAGCCCTTTACAAATTTAGGTCCCTGGGAACGAACAAGCCGCCTGTGATTGAATTCGGTGTTGACAAAAGTTATGAAAAAACCTGACGAATGTAAAAGCTTGGCAAGCTGCATAAAAGGGTTGATATGGCCTTGGGCAGGGAACGGAACCAGAACGGCATGAGGCTTTTCAGCTGAAATTGAATCCATCCTGCAAGATAGATATGGAAAACTTGATGAAAAATGGAAGATATTTTCTTCCGCTGGGCCTTTTAATAGCAACCGAAGTTATCCTCACAGTTCCATTTGATTTAAGTAAAGTCCAAAAAGATAAATTATTAATTATTAAATTAAATAAATAAATTTTATTTATAGTTTTGAATTTTAATATATAATGATAATAATTACAAATGAGTCCTTTTAAATTGATATATTATTTTTTTAAAAAAATTTTAAAATTTTATTATTATGGATAGTCAATTCAATTATCAAATTAAATTGATTGAATTTTTTTAATACATTAAAATCAAATTGAATTAAATTTTTTAAAATTTGAAAATTTGTAAAATCAACTAAATCAAATTTTAGTTCAATTTTTATCTTATTTTATTATTTATTTAAATTTTTAAATAAAAAATTTTAATTTTTTGAATCAAATATTTTTAAATTTAAAAATTTTAAATCAAATCAAATCTATCTAAGGTTTAGGGTTTTAGGGTTTAGGATTAGGGTTTGGTTGAATTTAATGTTTTAATTCAAAATGTAATTTAATCCCCCTGCTACTATTCATACTAAGTGGTTCTAAAAACTGAAAAAAAAAACATAATTTTCTATAATACCACTAGTTAATAATTTCTATTGAATAACAATGCAAAATTATAAATTTTTATTTAAATTCAAAAAATATAATTGAATATTAAATTATTTTAAAAAATATTTTATCACAAAAAAAAATAAAAAATACGAAAATAATCAATTAAAAATGGCAAATGGGTAAAACATTTAGTCATAAGTAGACGTTTTACTTTTCTTTGTTCAAATTGAATGAAGTTCGGTTCATAGAGAATAACGCTTGTCGATATCGACATTGACAAATTAGGTCCGATCTGATGACGTGTACAATTCAATCTCGACTTGATCACTAGTTACCCCCAAAGTCACCCTTTGGCATGATTGTCAATCCATTATTGGTTGCAATTACGTACTCCCTGCAGACTCCAACTCCCCCCCCCCCCCCCTGCTATGCTCACCAGGGAATGTGAATGTTTGCCGCAGTCGGTCTTTTTATCTTCTCGATGCCATTTAAATATTATTTATTTTTATCTCATATTATTTTATAATATAATGATATTTTAAATATATAATCAAGACAATATTATTATTAATTTATTTGATACAATCAATAATTATAATTATTAATCTTTATTTATTTAAATATTGATGTAATTTTATTATTTTAAATTATGAAGTTTATAAGATGTGATAAAAGTAATATCCTAATATTTCATCATATAAAATATTTTTTCATATTTTAATTTTATCTATATATTTTTAAATTTTATGATCGATTATCTTATACATAAATAAATCTAACCATTCAATCTCACATGTAAACCCTAAGCGCATTTAGAATTTTGTGAAATTCATTTTATTTATATAAAATAATTTTTTATAGATAATTTCAGAATAAAATTTTAAAAATTCATTTAAATCACACATAATTATTTAAAATTTAGGAATAAATTGTTTTTTTATTTTAAAAAAGCATTACTTTATGAATGAAAACTTCAAAATTGGTTTGACATGAAAAACAAAAACAGAAAAAAGGGTTTGATATTGTTGTTTAAAGAGAAGTTTCAGAAAAGGAGAAAGCATAATGCTTCTTCTGATAATTGTTTGGTGCCTAACAAAACAATATCAACCTATTTATGTTCTTACCAACACCCACCCGAGTACCAACTGGACTATACCCATACGGGTAATATATCCTTTTCAGAAGTTGGTGTCTAGATACCATTTCCATAACCTATTCAATTCAATCTAATATTTCACCCCAAATTAATTTAAATTACCAATTATAATCTGAAACAAATTTCATATATTTTTTTAAAAAAAATTAATATTTAATAATTATTAATCATTTTGATTTTAAATATTTAAATTAAATAAAATTTATTTTATAATAAATTAATATTTAGATTGAAATATAATTATTTTATTCATTTACTTGAATGTATAAGAGAAATTCAAATAAAAAAAAAAAGAAAATAGAAGGAGAACAGAGGCTTTCATATTTCCTCTAGAGAGGCATCAAAATATTAAAAGATGAAGAAAATTAATTAATTCTTTTTTTTTGAAAAATAACAATTTAGGCATTAAGAACTTGACAACTACAAGGAGAAAAGTCGCTAAAAACGTTAGGGGCACTCACTACCTTCCACTCCACACAATACTCTTTCTTCTCATTTTCATATATTCTCCCGATTGCCACGTTCAATCCACTTGACACCACATACATTGCCCCTTCTGCTCCGCTTACAGCGAATGGTCTCTGCATTACCTCACGGGGAAATTTATCCCCTCCCACGTACCACCACGTGTCAATATCAGGAATATATACCTTCATCGGACAGTCACCATGCTCTGATATCACAAACAACCTGTCATCCAGAACGACGCTCAGTCCTGTCCACCCTTCCCTCATCCCATCACTCATCTCGTGCCACGTGTCGTTCATCGAATCGTAGACCCCACCTCTCGGTGAAAACATGAACGGCCACGTCCACCCTTCTGTTACGTAAATTCTGTTGCCTACCACAGCCGAGTCATACTTGCATAACCTGGTAGGCATTTTGGCTACTGGAGTCCACTTGTCAGTTTCCAGATCATAACATTCAGCAGCTGCGATTGAATCACCGACGCCTGGTCCACTTCCCCCAACGGCCATGATCCTGCCATTAGCATATCCAACGGCGGAGAATGAGCGAGGAGTCAACATGGGAGATGCTAACGACCATTGATTAGTTGATGCAGAGTAGATACACGTAACATTCGTAGAAACTTGCGTGTCAGATCTCATACCACCCACAACAAAAAGCAGACCATGACGTGGCATCGAGGTGCATGAAAAGCCAGGTGGACATGCAGGCTTAGGACAAGGCATAGAAGGTAAGACGAACCAACGGCCAGATCGAGGGTCAAGCGCTTGCCATTGAATCCTAGCCGTTGATTTACGAAAAGCGCAAACAAAAACGTAAGGCAAAGACAGAGAGAGAGACTTCTTGGAGATGGTAAAGGAAGGATGCGTTACGGCTCTGTTCCACGATGAAGAAACAGAACGAACCAAAGCTTGATATGGGTATGGAAGATGAAGAAGACAAAGCTCGGATATCTCATCAGGTAATCCAGGAATCAATGGCTCATAATTCTTCTTGTTATCATAATTGATCTCCTCCTCTGATCGTTTAACATAATTCTGATTAGTTTTAGCAGGTAATTGGGCCAAAAATGAAGAACAAGAAGAAGAAGAGGAAGAAGAAGACAACAAGGCAACCATTATACCTGAAATTCGTTACTATCCTCTTCAAACAGGCAGATCATACATGTGTGTGTGTGCTTGTATATAAATACATACATAGATGGGTAATTAAATTTATTTGAAAAAAGAAAAGGGTAGGATTCACTTTACAGGGAGAAGCAGTTGGCTTGAGCGAACTGAAAAGTGGGAATTTTTTGAGTTGTCTAATGATTATATATATACACAGGTGGGGGTTTATTTTAAAAGAAAAACAAAATTATACAGATTGGGTGTTTGTTTTCTAAGAAAGCCAGAAAACAAGGACGGGAAATGGATAAAAGAAAGGGAAGGAAAACGGTAGCCGTAAATGGAGAAGGAGAGGACAAAGCATAAGCAGATAAAGAAAAGAGTAAAAGCAGGTGAAGATTGTGGACTGAGAGAGAAGAAGACATATTGTTTATATCAGGGAATTTTGACGACATTTAATAGGTAGGTTTAATTTATATATATATATTAATTAAATGTAAATGTGGGATCAAAGGGCAATGATGATTTGGGCAGCACTGAACAGGTAATATGAACAAAAAAGGATATGTGCGTGTATGTACAGTTGTTAAGAGTTAGGTTGACATGTGCAAACTGTTGCCTAATTACACATTTAATCAACTTTGTCTCCATTTCTTTTTATCCGTTCAGAAGATTAATAAGGATCGATAATATATAATAATAATAATAATTTTTTATATTTAATATTATTAAAAGATACCAGTATTTTAATCCCATATCTTCCCTATATTATGTGACCTTTTGCTTTAAGATTCAATCGTAATTCTAATTGTATTTTGTATTGACCTATAATCATGTATCATTATTTGATTCTTATAAAAGGGTTTTTTTTTAATAAATATTTTAAGTATGAATTAAAATTTTTTGACTTTTTAAATAAAGGATGGTGTGAATTAAAAAGAACCCAAAAAAGTTTTAGCTTTATAGAATAATAATTGATTGACTAAGCTTTTTTGGGGATTGAAAGTAAAAGTTGAAGGAAATATGAAACTAAAGTTCATTGCACATTTGGAATTTCAAAGATGTTGGTTGTTGAGTGATGATTTGAAGTGCCTTTTAGATGTCTAGATGCCTTTGGTACCAACGTCACATCCGAGTACCAACTGAGCTACACCCGTGCGGGTGTCTAGATGCCTTTTATATATGGAGAAGAAGCCTTGCCACATTGTATTTTCCTACAAAATTGTGCACGTATCCCACTCTTTTCTTGCAAATTCATACCCTCTAATAGCAAATTTGTGTCCCCTAGTTGCTCACTAACCCACCATTTATCCATGTTTTTTTCTACTTCTTTTGACAATTTTCTACATGGTCTCACGCTAACATGAAAAGGCACTTTGCAAATCATGCTTCATATATGTTAAAAGAAATTTTTAAAAAATATTATTTGTAATTTAAAATGTTTATTTGCTTATACTTTGATAAGGGGTAAGAGTGTGTCCATTTCATGTATCATATAAATGTTTACTTGTCAAAAAATCATAAATTTATCTAAATAATATATAATATAATATTTTTATTTTTTTTATTATTTCGTTCCTCTCATAAAAATAGTTTTGATTTCCTTCCCAAATGTCGTAATTAATATGTAATATTAAAATATTTTTTTACCGGTTTATAGTAAATTTAGGAGGCAATTTGAATTTTTATTGTAACTTTAAGGGATAAAATTAGCTAAAAGGTCAAAAAAACCTTTTCTTGGGGCAGTATGAATATATAATGTAAATTTTGGGCCTTTGTTCTATTTCATAAAAGCCCGTGGTTTTTCTAATTTTTATTTTTGGACCGAGTTACACTCGTTGGACTCAACTTCTGGGTTCATCTGCCGGCCTAAGCGTTTTACCCTCCCTGTCCCACCTAATCCCTCCTACAGAATCAATGGAAATGCATTTCATGTCAGATCCTTGAGGGCAAATATCCATGTTACCCCTGCCACGCCATTTAATTTGCAACCATCTTCACTCCAAACGGCTAAGTAATATCAAACAGCACCAGGGCAAATTCGTACACGAGGATGCAGTGCAGGAAAGAGACCATGAATCTCCTTTATAAGTTATTCCCAAATCCATAGATTCATACCCTCTTTGTCCTCTTTCGTCTTTTCACACTCTTCCCTCAGATTTTTCTCCTCTTTCAAATGCCAACAGCAGTATTACAACCAGAAGAATGGCACTTCCGCGTTTCTATCAAGTTCCATAATTATTAAGTAAAACTATAATCATCATCAGCATCCTCATCTCATTATCACCAATTCATGACTTCTTAGAAGATTATTGTTCGGCGTCGTCTTCTTCCTCTTCTCCTTCTGCCGTAAGGTACGCTTTCGCTGTATATAGCCTGTAACTTGTTTGCTTCGCTTTGGTTTAAAGGATATAGAGAAACGGTCACAGTCCGTATCCGATTCCGCCATTTCTAGTATCTGTAAAGAATTAGATTGCGTGTTTGGTAGAATTAAATAACTCATCGTTTTCAATTATTTGGTGTGCCGTTTCGAGTTCCTTAGCTTCGTCGATTAAATGAAAAAAACTCAACAACTTCGCACATTCTTTGCTATTTTTAGATGAGATCAGAATTTTAAACTAATTCATTATTTTAATAAACAATAATTATTAATATTTTTTGATTACATCATGGTATCAATTTTCAGATGTTTGCTGTCTGCTCCGGTGATTTTTTTTGTATTATTTTTTTTTTTGTGGTTTTAAAAATGCCAGGGCTTTGATATATATTTTTCAAAAGGGCGGCAATCTGTCGGGTCGGGCCGGGCCTGTCAGTCACCGTTTCGTGATATTGACGTTTCGACGAAGACAATTTCAAAAAAAAGGATCACACGTTGTCCACATAAATAAAAGGTATTGTTGATTACTCGTGTTTATGTATTCGCACGTGTCTATGGCAGAGGGAAAGTAATATCAGGACAAAACCAAAATAAATTTGATGTATAATTTTAGGACCTGGAACTTTCTGGAGCCTACACGTGTCAGTTGACACTTGTTATGTTCTCATGCCATGGACATATTTTGCTACTCTAGGTGCGGGCAATAATATGCGACCGCTATCTCAGGCCCACATGATACACCCTCACGTTATGAATATGAATTGAGCTAATTACGTTTTATATCTTAAACCTTTCCTTTATTTGGCAAATTGGATTTTATATATAGCTCCTTGATAATCTTGCAAATTTTTGGTTTGGGTTCTTTTACATTCTTGCTAAAGGTTCGGATCTCAATAAGTAACTGTAATAATGGTGACCCAATGGATGTGAATCTCTGTTGGCCAGACATACGATAGGAAGGGAAAATGGAAAAAGAAGAAAACAAAGAATCCTAGGCCTGACGTAGCACATTATATATAGAATTAAAGTGACTTTTCCTTGCACCAATTAGAGAGTGAGAGGTAAACTCATTTCTCTGACATGCAAACACCCTTTGTTTTGAGCTTACACACGCACCCACACAGACATGTCGCGTTTCTTTGGTTAGATTCCCATAATAGCCGTTGAAAATATAGGCATTTAGAAAAAATAAATTTTAAAATTTAAATAATATAGCTTTATTGGTTTAACCTAATGAATTTAGTTCAGATAAATCTTACATCGTTTATGATTTGTGTAATCATAGTCATCCAACCAATTTTATTTATTAAATGATTTTAATTGAATTTTTATGAAATTAAATTTTAAGTAATTTGAAGTTATCTTGTATGTTAAATGTAGAACAAGAAATAAGTCCATCATTTCAGCTATGAGATGGTCGCGCTGTTTGAGGACTGCAACTTGCTTGTTTTCCCCACGAAAGAAGACGAAATTATTAAAGAAACTCTCTTTTTGGCTTGTTATCATGAAAATAACATGCAATCTGTAGAAAATTTTGTGGCCGAAAGTGTTGAATGAACCGAACTTAAAACGTTAGAAAGGTTCGATTTACACGTATTTATGTTTCTGTCTGTTTCTTATGATTTCCTTTTTCTAATGTGGGGCATAGACCAATGCTCCTTGATGCTGCCGCTGCTACTTCTTCCCATGTCGGATAAGGAAGCTCGTGCTTAGGGTGTCTTTACTAATGCACCCTGTTTCTATCCGTGTGTTGTTGGGTTTTGTGCTGACAGCATTTTGTATGCAAGCTGCTTTCTTTTTAAATCACATGAATCCATGATTATCTCTAGCCTAGGCTTTTCCTTTTTAAGATGAAGTTTTTATTGAATAATTTTATGAATTTTTCATATAGAATGTAAATTATTAAATATAATACCAATCATAATATATATTTTGAGAAGGGTTTGCTGTTGGAGGAATGATGCATTTGGCAATTAATTGCATGTTCCTTGATGCCACTGGCGCTGGTTTAAAGTTGATATGGGCATAGTTTGACCTGACCTAACCCCATTACAAGAAACATAAACAAATGAATGGGTAGGGTATGAACCGCACAAGTTATCATCACCCATTAGTTCTCTGCTGAAATAATTCCAATAAATTCATCTTTTTGATAAATTTATGCGTGTTGTTTTTCATGCAGCAAAATTTAATTGTTCATTTTAAATTAATTTCTTGAAATATTATTTTATTTATAATATCAATTTCTCTGCATTCTCTCTCCATGGAAATTTTATTGTATTAGCAATTAGGGTGTGTCAACTATGATCATGACGTTGATATGAAATACTTTAATATAGACGTAATTAAGCTTGTCAATGAATCATTTTCCTTTGGCTTATGCGTTTTGTTTTCCTCCTCTCTCTCAGCTCTTCCCCACCATTTTTCCTTTCGTTTCCCCTCATCAAAGTCTCCCTCTTTCCCCCCCTTTAACTCTGTCAAAGGAAAAACAAAACTGCAAAACGCTCTTACAAAAGGGTAAAAAGAACGAACAAAAAGGAAATTCCATCCTCCATTAAAGTTCTCTCGATATATGTGTTAAAGTATTTTCCACTTTTTCTTTTTGTTTCAATATGTTAATCATTATTTCCATCTTCTTTTAGTTTTTATTCGTTTAACCCTTCATCCTTTCCCTCTTGTGAATTTAGAATCACTTGGAATTTTCACTGGTTAATTGATCCGTTAGTCTTACTCTCTGCAGATGGATTCTGTCAAAGCGTCTGAAATGACTCCCAAAAAGAGTAAATTTTCACGAACAGTTGCTAAAATTCTTCATCTTCGAGCAGCAACATCTGGGATTTCTCCAGATGATGGATTGCATAAAGTTGGCAATAAGAGCAAGCCTGACAATAAGAGCAAGCCTGAAGTTACTCTTTCTCAATCCTTCAATGACGATGAGGAACTTCAAAAAAGTCGAGCTTTGGTTGCTCTTCTGGCAAAAGTTTTTGCAAGCATTTCATGCATTAAAGCTTCATATGCTCAGTTACAGTACTCTCAGTCTCCTTATGATGTTGATGGGATTCAAGCAGCTGACCGATTGGTAATTTTCGAGTTGAAGAATTTGTCAGAATTGAAACAGTGTTATATCAAAAAACAGTTTGATCCTTCTCCTGAGACTGCTATGTTAATGGCTGAAGTTCAAGAGCAGAAGAGTGTTCTAAAAACCTACGGAATAATGGGGAATAAATTGGAGTCTCAGTTAAGGCTCAAGGACTCTGAGATCATGTATCTGAAAGAGAAATTGGAGGAATCCATTAAGCATAACCAATTACTTGAAAGAAGATTAAATCAGAGTGGACAATTGCCTATGTTTGATAATTTTCATCATCAATCAAGTTTGAGTCCTAGTCATTTCATGGCTGTTGTTCGGTTTACTGTCAAATCCCTCAGAAGCTTTGTGAAGTTAATGATTGATCAGATGAAAGCTGCTGAATGGGATCTGGATGCTGCTGCGAATTCGATCGTACCAGATGTATTTTTCTGGAAACCTGATGACAAATGCTTCGCCTTTGAAAGTTTCGTCTGCAGGGAAATCTTTGATGGGTTTCATTTTCCAGGCTTCTCTCTTCCAGGTGAATCTTCATCAGAAAGAAAAATCAACCATAACAGTAAACAACAGGAGCTGTTTTTCAAGAGATTCTCAGAACTAAAATCCGTGAAAGCGAAAGACCATCTTTCCCAGAAACCCAAATCATCATTTGCCAGATTCTGTCGAGCCAAGTATTTACAAATGGTTCATCCCCAGATGGAAACATCATTTTTTGGCAATTTAAAGCAGAGAAACCTGGTGGATTCTGGTGGATTTCCTGACACCAAATTCTTCACTGCATTTGCGGAAGTTGCCAAGCGGGTTTGGCTTCTACATTGCCTGGCATTTTCTTTTGAACCGGAAGCTTCAATCTTCCAAGTACGAAAGGGCTGTCGATTCTCAGAAGTCTACATGGAATGCGTAGCTGAGGATGCTCTGCTGTTGCCAGATAATGCTCAACAAGCTGATCCGCCAGTTGCTTTCACCGTCTTTCCAGGATTCAGAATGGGCAAAACCATATTGCAGTGTCAGGTTTACCTCTCCCCAGTGACGAAAAAGTTAAACCAATGATCTATAATCACCCCTTATTTACGCCTTAAAATCTGTGTATAAATGATTTGTGCTATTGTCATGATTTTGCCCCCCATTAGACATAGACAATTAGTTTATCAACCTCCTTTCTCATCATTTTAACGATGAGACTGGAATTAAATTAATTTTATAAAATAAATACATTTTAATTTAAAAAACCCACCCTCTTCTTAGATTTTATTTTATTTTTAATTTTTTTGAAAAAGCGTAATTTCAAGAATTATATTGACAAGTCTGAAAATGCTGACGGTCATTGTCTAATTGCAATTAATTATAATTGAATAACTGTAAGTGAGATGGAGTTGTATTTAATATATTTTAATGTTTATGGATGGGATTCAAATGAAACGTAAACAAAAATCTTAAAACTTCTTCAATCGGATTCGATCAAAATATGCAAAGTGAATTCTTTCCATTGAAATCATATTCGAGAATTTCTCTTTTAATGGGCATACTTTTTATACCAAAAGACAAAGTCCTGTAAAATCTTCAAAAGAAAACGAAAAATATATACAAAAATGAATTATAGATTTGACAAAATATTATAAAATAAAGAATTTCAAAATTTATAAAAGTTATAATAAGAAGAATTTAAAAATGGGGTTGGGTTGATAATTGAGGAGACATGTCCAACTCACCAAATTATGGTTAACATTTTTAATATTTATTTTATCATTATTTTTTATTTTTGTTTTAATAAATCATGTTATATAAATATCCATAAAAATAACATTTATAAAAATTTAATATAAACGACAAAAAAAATCCCCATTATTTGTACAGATGCTTAAAGATTATCTGATATTATTATAAAATAAAAAATGGAAAATAGAACTCATCATTTTTATAATTATCTCATGATCTCGTATGAATATCATCAACCCACTTCAATGGAACTCAAGAAGCATGAAAAGGTACAGCCACATAAAATACGGGTTAGATTGAATGGTTTGGATTAGAACAAAATGGCTAAACAATATTTGTATCAGCTTCTGATATTCATCATAGAACACACACATCTATCTCTAGTAAGACTCTTCAAAGATTCAGTTGACTGCATGGAAACGAAGCATAAATCATCTCATAACGCACAACGTATGCAACAAGAGAGAATGCGCAAGAACTGCAAACCCCAAGGTTCTAACATGATGCAGCCTTGGTGTATGCTGCCTCCTACGAATACGTGCCTCGGTACTTTCCAACCTAGCTGGTAAAGAACAAGGCGTGCCACTGTTCACCGGCTCTATGAATGTTTATATTTCATACTCGATTAGTAAAACCTTCATGTCACAATAATGTACATTACCCAGTTCAGATGATGAGTTTTCTCCTTTGGTTTCCGATACTAATGCGGCTTCGACTAGACCGAAATAGATGCGTATGTACCGATATCTGACTTTACAACTTGCAGCTTTATGATGAAGCCTTGGAAGCTGACACGCCATGTAAGCAATCTGACAATCCGACCCACAAATTTGAGTTACAAGTTATGAAGGATATCCTCAGCTTTATGGACAATTTTAATGGTTCCAACATCTTCTATCAACAGGCAGCAGAAGATATTGCATCATCTGAATCCGTCTTCAGCTGAGAAGAGACAAGAGAAACACACATAAAAGTTACTTCCTCCGTTCTAAATTGACGCATTTTTTTATTTGACCCGAAATATAATCCACTTACTATTTTGATGTGGTTATTATGCTAAATCTCCACTAATCACCTTGAAAATTGAAAACGTAGCCAACAAAAAAGTAAAACTTCTCTCATTATTAAAGAGTATAATACAAAAAACAGATTTAAATTTAAATTTTCAAGTAAGATAACTAATTTTTTTATTTATTTATGAAATTAAAAGTGTGTCCGCCAGTTTGAGATGGAGGGAGTATTATAATTAAAGATAATATATTTTTCCTGCCTAAAATTTAGCGACATTGAAGAAAAAAATGAAGTATTGAAGTAAAAGACCTTAATGATTTTTGTTTGGTAATAAAGAAAAATAAATGAGGATATGATAGGAAGTTAACTAGTAATAGCTTGATAAAGAAAGTGACCTATATTTCGTACGGAGTATAAAATACCAGGACTTGGATTTAATCTAACCCGAAATGTCACTTACTATCTTCAAATGGTTCAGCAAAGCTCCATGTATCAGATTTTTGAGCTTATCACATTGGTCCACCATATGGCCTGAATTGATCAAATCATCAAGCTGGCACCACAAGCGTTCAATTGTGGAGTATGGGAACCATGCTGCAAATGGTCTTTTCCTATGTATCAAATCAGATGGTCTCTGCAGAAGAGACACACAATCGGCATTCATCAGCAAAGGGCAGCATCTTTATAATAATAAAGATAATAATAATAAAAAAAACTAGTTAGGAATGCATAGAGAAGCAGCAATAAGTTCAAACAAAACACCACCAACTAATTACCACTCAACATACCAAGCACCTCACTAGCTGCTGAAACCAAATAAACCAATACAAGTACTGAAGCTGCAGCATGTTAATTCAGGTTACAGAGAGGAAGTAATGTAGCATCGTACCGCTGATGCAAATGATTCCATATACTCTAGCAACAAATTTGTAGCTTCCATGTATCGACCATAATCAACATACAACCTGAACAAAGATGCAGGATTTGATTCTTGGCCAGTCATCCCCAAGTTCCTCTCCCTTCTAAAATCCTGCCAAGAAGAAAAAAGGAAAATTCAAGCAGACCATGAAGATACTAGCCAGACAACAATGAACCATGTCCACTTTGATTGTGGCAGGCGATGAAAAAGGAAAGGGAAAAAGAACAAATAGAGTCAACGCTTGGATTTTTTAGAGCTACATAGACATGCAAAAGAAAAATGCCATCTCCTCTTAGATCAAGACATAATTTTACTTGTTCAATTAACAATTAAGGTGAAGCAAAGTCAAGAAGGTTGTATCAATATTAATCCCATTGCTTATTATACATTGTATTTCATTCCAAAAGGTGGCTAGATATTCTAAAAAGCCAGGGCAGAAAAAGTTGCTCATGCTAAAAGAACAAGAGCCTCATCTTTTTACACTGACATAACAGTAGAACTGAAGTGCAAGATTTAGGTAATATACAACTCAGTAAACTTTATATATTGTCAAATACCAAGGACACTTTTGTTACTTTTCTACTCATTTTCCATGAAATTAAAGCATGTCTAATACGGTTGCAAAAAAGTAAAGCGAGATCTTCCATTTTTGGCCACAAGAATTACCTTGAACATATGGACTAGCCATAGAGGTAACTCGATGAGAGGATCTTTACGCAGAAGTGTTTGAGCAACAATTACAGGCAATCCGGCATGGAAAGCTCTATATTTTACCTGCAATAAAATACAAGTTATTCTTCGAGGAAAAGCACAAGAAAATGAAGTTACACCAAAGTGTATTTCATGCTAACTTAACTTTTCAAATTCTCAAACTAAGTGGTGATATTTAAAAAGGGAAAAGGCAGCAACATTCAACAATGAGTTTTTTGATATAAAATCTTGGAATATTGATGTGATGATCGGTGATATGGAGGTAAAGTGGACGTTATGGAATGGAGAAATTCTTAATACATATCGAAGGGTCTACAAGAGAACTTCAACACGAACAAAGAATCCTAACAAAGGCAACAAGTAGAATATCTAGAAAATCTACTACTATAACTTGCTTCTTATAATTATGTTAATATGCATGAGAAGTCAACTATATAATTCCCATATACTTTATACCCCTCAAGTTGGAGCATAAATGATAATCATGCCCAGCTTGTTCCAAAGATGATCAACTCGGTCTCATGCAATGCTTTTATGCATAAACCAACAGGTTCATTTTTTTACATGGCAAGTAGAAACCAAGTGTTTTTGAATCTTTTCATGAATAAAATGACAATCAACCTGAAGAAACCAGCAAGATATAAAACCAGAATGAGAGAAGAAAGTGAACTTAAATTGCAGCTTTTTTAGGGACAATCTTTAACTGAAAGTAGATAGTAGAAGGCTATCAATGTGCCCACCCCACTAAGAACCCAGTTTCTTGCTGAAGATAACAAAGTACACATGTAACAAATCTACACCTTCAGGCAAGTTAATTAGGTTGAAGCATTCTACTTCTTTTTAGGTTTCTTCATTTCAAATGATGAGAAATCGCATGAGGAAAGGGAAAAAGATACAAACAAGATAAAGCTCCAGAATTTCCCATTGCATAGACGCACTGAACTGCTGAGGCATAGAGTCCAGTGAACCGTGAACGATTACATCTTCTGTTGAGGATGTCAATAAAAGACCATGGGACTTCAAATCATTTCTGAAAATCAAGTCATGCAAATAGTCAGGTCATATTAGCCCTGAATACACTGAGAGAAAAATCAGAATGAAGACAAATGTGGAGCGAGAAATCAACACTTAAAGTTACCCAACACATGAAGAGCTTTGTGTATCTGGACAGCATTTCAATGCCATAGCAGAGAAAACTTTTTCCAATTCCCTGGAAAAACAAACGACCAACTTATTCACAGGCACACTACAGTAATAACTTCCTACTTAAGTGAGGAAAATTCTGCAACTAAAGCATCAAACCTCTTCAATGCAGAACCCTTCCAGAATTTTAGAAGAACTGTGAACGCCATGTCACATAGATTTGAATCAACCAGGAGAGCAACTAAATCAAATGGAGCACCATCTTTTCCTATAAAACAATCCTAAGAATTAATCCAGAAAGGAACATGAAACAATCATATGAAAATAAAAAATAAATGAGAAAATTAAATGCTTGAACTTCTTAAATCAGGATATTGGGTTAATCATAATTAGAAAAATTCATTATTGATTCCAAATCATATAATGAAGTTTTGTAGCAGGCCCTTATTTATTTGTGGATGAGGATGCTGGTCAAAGATTGAGTTGATAAAGATATACACAATTTTTATAGAAAGAAAGAACATAAAACAGAATGTTTCTTTTACCACTGGGTGTCCATTTGACATTAGCTAATGACAGCAAATATTCAGCTGAAGTCAGCACAAATTCATTTTCAACTTTCTCAACATCGATGTAAAAGGTTGACCTTTGGGGCTCAATATCATCACTCACTGCTGCAACAGAAGCAAAATGCATCAGTCCTCAATTAGAATGGCATACATAAGTTTGCATCTATAGACCTCAATGGTGTGACAAATACAAGTACAATCTGAAATCAAAGATGAGCTAATTACTCCAAATTTACCAATGAAAGCTGTCACTAAAAAAAAAAGATCGATAACTATTGCTGTGGTATATTATATATAGACAAATGAAAAGAATGTTGTTTGCAATATTTACGCTGTTCATTCACGGTTGTTTTGGCCTTCTTACTAGGATAGCACTCATTAACAGAATTTCCCTTCAGTAGAGGATCAATCCAAGCATAAGCAGGATCTACAAGATGGAGTGCATTAATAGTAGCAGAAAGCCCATGCAGCCTCTCTTGTAGCATCAGTGACATATGTTGGTGATCTTTCAGAACTACCTCAGTTCTCAAGCGAGTTGAATAGTGGTACATGTAGCTTGCTGCCCCACGCCAGTTATGCCGATGCATTTCAAATGTGTATAACAACTTATATGGGTTTGGCTTCATCAAGATGTCAGAGCGTGCTGCCTAGAAAATGAAGAAAATACTTGGCACATCAGCCTGTGAGAAACTATTATGAAAAAAAATTAGGGTAAAGTTAATTTCTTTTCTTTAGAGCAACCTTCCAGGCAAGCTCCTGCTCAATCTTCTCTGCTAATCCTATAAATGGTATTTGACCACCGCAAAGTACCTGCAGTCCATTCAGATTAGCAGCTATTACTGTATTGATAAGTTCCTTAATAATTCAAGCTACTGCAACTGCCTCAACAACTATCTCACAAAGCTAGCAAGATAAGAGAAAAACAGTCGGCAAAATGTACAGTGATAAAAATATACAGTTTCAGCGATGGCTTTCAAAAGCAACAGATTAGGAAATGTTTTCAGAACTCACTTGACATCTTCAGGAGGAAAAAGCTAATCCAAGACAGAGAAGGGACAATAGTTTTTTTAAATTCATAAGAAATGGACACAATTTCAGTCTGTAAGAAAGGACAATGCAATTAAACAACAAAATCTAATCTTATAGGATTTGTAAGAACCTTCATTCCTCCACGCTCATAGAGAACTATTATAAAACGCCTCAAACAGATATATTTGCTTTCATCATCTGGATTAGAAAGTATGGAACAGTATGCATCATAGAAGCGATTAAGATCTAAGGTAAACTTGAAGACATTAGCCCAAAGTCGTCCTTTGATGGAAGTGGCTGATTCATTCTGCAAATCTTTCCCACAAGAATCATCTTTCTGACTAAGTGCTTCATCAACTTGCTCAAGTGCTGCCAGAGCAAACTGATAGGCACCTTCACTAATGCCATACTGCTCAAATATTTGCATGACCCATTGATAGTATTGAAGTTTCCACACAGCAGATGATACACAACCATCTACAAAAAATATCAGAAATGAAAATTAAAGTAAACCATCCTTTAGCATCCATTTTTTGAGAGAAATTAAGAATTTGCACCCAAAAGGAACAAAAAAGATCACCAAAACCAAGATGTGGCAATCCAGCATCATGAGACAAAGCCTGCAAAGCTTGGGAAGCTCCTTGCCCGGATGAAGCTCTGAGTATCACAAAAACACCTATTAAACCTCAAAAACAAAGGAAAGCAACAGATTCAACAGTTTACCTGGCAGAAATTATAACAATTATCTCTAGTGGCTAGCATACAAAACCAAAGAAACACATTATTTAATAAAAAAGGGAAATTCAAGAAAGCATTAGCAGAGATCCTCGAGCTCTATGGTATTACTAAAAATAACTTTAGAAAGGTGGCAAGGAAATATCATTCCTTGAAATGTATTGAAGCTTTTTGTTCAACTTTAGTGCGATCCAAAATTGACAAACTTAACTAGCTCTTTGGAATTCAATTAATTTGCAAAACAGAATGTAATGGTTCAGATATTTTGCAGCCTTCAGGCCTGAGTTGTCCCTATGGGTTAACTATTGGACAAAGGATGAAAAAAAATATTGAATTAGCATGCAACAAAAAAAATTAATTGACCTGAAAAAACAGCGAATAGCATCGCAAACTTTCCTCTCTCTTAAGATTCCATGGAATCTGTACCGTGCCCGAGCAAGGAGGCAACATCCTAAAAGATGTTGAAGTAGACACCAGTTACCATCGGTATCTTGAATAGTTCTAAATATTTTCTCCTTTCGTAAGTTGGACTCCAGAACATTTAGCAGGTACTGAGATAAGAAAAAAATAGAAAATAAGGTGGAAAAAAGTTTAACTAAACTCTCTCAAATGCTAGTGAAAATTATGCGTATGTAAAAGGAATGCCAGTAAATAACCTCAACAGCATCATACTGGCTATGCCTAAAAAGAACCAGTGCAAGTTCCAGTGAACGATTCAAGAAGGAAATAGATTCTTCCCCAGATTCTCCCCAAATAATCCAGCTTGTAAAGTTCTGCACCAAATCAAGAATATTCTGTGGATTTGGCAGATCTCGTGAAGAAAAATGATTTGGATCTCTGCAGGATGGTTGACTACTTGCTGAAAGTATAAAAGCCAATGTAAAATCACATTTGCCTAGTTTCTCATTCAATGATCTTCTATCCGTGTAGCCATCTAGTTAAGGAAACAGAAAGAGATAACTGGTTAGTCATGCAAACTTCAGTTCACCAACCTCACAAGACAGCTAGCAAAAGCAGCAGTGACGCTACTTCACGTCATCCATACATCAGAGAACTTAAAATGCTTTTGAACTCATAGAAGATGCATAATTATAAGAATAGTCTCTATAAAAACCAAAAAACAAATTGATAGGACAGATGAGTTATAAAATAGAATTAACAAATGTAAAATCATGCTTTCAATCATTAGGGCTTAGGTTTTTCTGCCCACTACCAATAGAACTTCTGGTAGAAACCATCACAGAACTCACCTATTTGCAATGATGAGAGCTGGGAGCTGAAATCTTCAATTGCTGGAGATTCAGATGGACTGGTACAAAGGAAATGAATTATAAACCACTCAAATATAATATCTTGAATCATTGGAATAAGTTCAAGTTGTATTCTGGATATATCTTCAGGCAAAAGATTTATCTGCACAAAGATGCAACAAAATTTCATTCTCTAAGATTCAGCAAACTGCTATCATCCAATATCTTTAAATACAAGGTAAGCATACACAACTACAAGGAATTCCAAGGAAAAATATTGACCGAGTGATGGAATGTACAATTTGGCAATATATCTTGATGCTTTTAAATCCTAGAATCCACAATAATTCTTTTTGTTACTCAAGAACAACATTTTTACCACACTTCCTTCAGATTCCAAGAACACAAGAGCTATATGTAATTGTACACTTCTGTCCCTGGTTTATTTCCCTTTTACTTCTGTCCTTTCATTGTGGTAGATTCTTTCATCTTTTGAGGCAGCACCGAACAATCAGAGTGAAATAATTGGTAAACTTTGGTACAACCAATTTTTGGAGTTAAGTACAATTTTTAAACAAATACAGAGTTTCAGAATTGTTAGGGTTAGGATCAACTTAACTTCAGCTGCGACTTGTTTCTATTCACGTAAATTTCACATCTTGTCCCTCATTTTATAAATGTTTCCCATAGTAGTCCATAAATTTCAATTCATATCATTAAACTCGAGTAATCAAATTTGTAACTATAAAACCTTCCTTTCAGGGTAATTTTAAGTAAATTTCATAGTGAATATGATATAATTACAAGAAATAGGTTTAATACCTTTACTACTTCAAAAAATTAACATTACAATGTACACCATATTTTACCAAAATTTTGTTTATTTTTGGAAATTAAAAGGATGTCAATGTTAACAAGATTAAAACACAAAATGTTAGCAAGATTAAAATACAAGGACTTTCGTTATACAAATTCAACTTTGCAAACTACAACAGGAAACACACTTAAAGTTATGAAACATCGAGAAATTTTCATCCTTTTAAAAACTGACCAAGCAAGAAAAAGAAAAGAGTAAATTACAATAATAACAACTGACCTGTCCACTGGTATTGAGAAGATAGCTTATAAATAGAAGAATGTCCACCGCAGAATCAAACATCAACTTAGCAATTTGAGAAGTAGCCAGGACCAAAATGGAGATATTGATATCAAATGAGATCCCCGCATCTAACTTTTGTATCACCTTCTGAGGTACAAGATATTGCAAATAGCTCTCTATAATGTTCAAGATTTTGCCCCATGAATCAGCTTTTTTGCACACAGCATGTAGAGAAAATAGCATGTCTATGGAGAATTTCCTCAAATGTTTATGGTCTGCCAGTTCCTTCTCCAAAGCAAAGTCACGTCCAAGATTTGATACTTTTAATGATGACATGGTGGAACTGTATCCGGTTTCTAATATCTTCAGCAAGCGAGGAACAATTTCTTCAGATGAGATAACTGGCATGCCTACAAGTGATTCATAATATATAGCAGAAGCTGCTTTCCCGAATTGTTGGCTCATATTGATAATACATCTGAGCACTTCCATAAAAATCTCACGCTCAGTATCATCATCAGATATATCCAATCCAAAGTGATTTGGATTAAGAAATTCATCAGCAGAACCTACAAGAATACAGAAAAAAAAGAAAGTAAGAAAAACAAACCAATATAATTACACAAACGCAAAGTAAAATACACTTACCATCAATAAGAACTTCAATTTTTTCTGCATCACGAAACAATGATATGGAATTCTTTCTTATTAAACCAACAACGCCTGCAGAAGACTGAACTAGGAAAGCACAAGGTAAATTGTGCTTGCACCAATTAAGAAAATAGCGAGCACAAAAATGTTTCCAAGAAAGAAAAGTTGATGTCAGACTTTCATTGACAACCTGGCAAGAGATGTAAACAAAATTAGTTTTCCTCACAATCTACAAATTCTACCCTAAGTGGTAGAAGTAAATGGCATGCTACCAATACAAGCATGGTATGTATAGAGAGACTTAAAAAGAAAAATGAAACTGTGAAAAGGGTAAGACATACCTCATGTTCAATGAGTGAACAAACTTCTTTCTTCAGTCCATCAACAGTTAAGGCCTGGAATTCAGTGTCAGTCCAGTGCCTGTTGTAATCCAGCAGAGTTGAACGCAGAACAGAATTATGATGTATTCCAGGCTGAAGAAGCCTACGCAAAAAGATAGAAGAGACGAATGGTACAACATGATCCTGTAAAACTTCAAGTTAATATAAACTTTGTAAGAAGCATAAGTTCACTTGGCAACAAAAAGCAGAAAACCAATAAGGAATAACACAACCCACAGAAGATGATTAAGAAGAGTGAATAATAAGATTCCCACACAGAAAATAATCAAATTGGGGTCTGGAGGATGGAAGGAAGGTGGAAAAAAAGGAACAGTTATAATTCAACATGTTTATAGGTTCTAAAATTTGGCAAGCATCAGGAAAGCTATAACTATTTTTTTATATATTTGCTCCATTCAATAGGTGATTTCGCCATTTGGAGATATGAATAGAACAATATAGCTCCAAAGATCTAACACATCACTCAATCACAATGGTCCAATTTCAAAACAGAACCTCAAACATGATAGAAACATCACCTTTGTATATGAGAATATTGAATGGACAGTAGAAAGAAGATCATCTGATGAAAGTTCAGAACTTTGAAATAGGTGTTCAGCAACAAATTCTTCTTGCAAAGCATAGCACCTGCCTTTTTCCCTAGCAAGTGAAACAGTTCAGTTATATATCTATGCCTACTTCTCAAACAAAGCATTGCAACTTGTTAAGAAATTCATGTATTAAGATGTATAGATGATTCAGGTCAAGCAAGAAAAAGGCTTTCCCTCTAGGTTCAGGGAAGTACCGAAAAATTGGCCAAAAAACAAATTAGAATTTATCCTGTTAACATTGAAATGTTCAATATG
Organism: Dalechampia spathulata; assembly: GCA_948192965.1. Taxonomy (NCBI): domain Eukaryota; kingdom Viridiplantae; phylum Streptophyta; class Magnoliopsida; order Malpighiales; family Euphorbiaceae; genus Dalechampia; species Dalechampia spathulata. The sequence goes on from CANYBF010824061.1 coordinate 32,078, forward strand.
GCCAGAACAAACCAAAACCTTCAACAAGTTTCATGCCTGCCGACCAAGTGCTTGAAAAATAAGGTAAATCAAATATTTCATGAATACAGATCATGAATATCTTAAACAAAGTCACAAACAATCATACCACTCTTCCTTTCCCTTTCACTTCCTCTTTGTTCCCAAAAGATAAAAACAGAAATAGCAACACATTCTCTTTGGTAGTTATTGGGGGACATTTGTTTAACTTATAAGCTCTACAATTAAACATATATGTTTATATCGAACATGTTATGAGCATATAAGTTGACTTCTATGTTAAAGCCAACTTATAAGCATATTTGAGCAAGTATATTACAACATTGCTCTTGTTTTAAACATAATCTCCTCTTATAGAACAAGCATAATTATTGTCCTTCATATAAATATAAGGCCACAATTATTGCAAAAAACTTACTCATTGTTTGTATCAATCAAGTTATAGAACATTAATCCACTGTCTTTCAATATCCATATTTTATTTGAAGCAAGCTTAAAGTCAATAAATTGCCCCTGAAAATCAGAGTAAGAGAATATAATTAACCAAATGTTATCTTAAACAGAAAGATAGCATAGGGACTATCAAGAAAAGCAATTGCAACCTCCTGAAGAGGAAAGCTATGCATTGAAGACTCTACTGACAAACTGATCCTGTCCCCAAAACTATAGTGGAGCCTTAAAATGCAGATCACCTCCATGGTAACTTCCTTAATAATTGTGCCAAAAAAAAAAAAAAAACAGTATCAACGTTAATTCCTCTGAAAGGAAAGACAAGCATCATGGAGATAAAGGGAGCGCTGACAAAATAAAAAAGAAATCATAACAAAATTTGTTCTTTAACAGTTTGAGAATCAGCACTTAATTCAGAGATAAATACCACAGTATGACTATACAAGATAGCCAAGGGAATTATGCTTGAATTCTTACTAGCTTCACCCACACACAACCTTACAAATGTAGCACCTGAATATAGAGAATAAAGTGGGCATAAGATGCAGTGCATAAAACAAGAGCTTCATAAATTGGAAAAATTTGGAAAGCAGCCCACCAAGAGAAGAGCAAAATTATTAACAGAGTACAAATTTTATTTATAGAAATATCAAAGCTCGTATAGTTAAAAAGCACAAAGCACTACAATGTAACAACTCTAGATCTCTCATAAGCCACTTATATCTTACAGCTAAGAGAGACATATCCTCCATAAAATCCCTGCCAGTTCAATCCCCTCAAATTATTCCAAAATGTAACAATTCGTTTTACATGTAGAACAGCATGTTACCACTACTTCCCTCAAAAACCAAAAGAAAAAAATTAAGAAAGCAAAATAACTGGAAGGAGAAAAATCCTTATCCATTTACATCTGATCAACAATTTCAAGTTGCTACAATATTTAGTTTCTCTTTGAATCTCATCTTTCTTTATATGGTTCCAGTTTCCCAAAGAAAAGATAGCAAAGAACAAACTACTGAAAATTGTAATTATAACAAGACCTTCTCATTGAAAATTATTACAAGGAAATACTAAGGAAACAATGCTTGACAACTTTGTGGAAAATCTAACAATCAGTAGCAATTTTAGTAACTGCAGGTAGAGTTATAGGTATTGCCTTCTGAATTTGGTACATTTATGTTGTGACTTAAGATCTTGCCATGACTTGACAGATCCCATACACGCAGCACCCCATCAATATGAAGTCCAAACAGAAGTTTAAGCCCAAGACACTCTTGAATTACCAAATCCTGCATAGCCCCGGCCATCCTACTTCTGCATGGCATATTCATGAGAAACTTGACTCAAACACGCTAAAGAATAGAAAGTGAAATTAATGATAACAGAGATACAAATATGTACCATCATGCAAACAGCATGATGGTAACTTTCAAGTGTTTTCAAATTTTCTTCACAATTATGATTAGAAATTAGGATCTCCTTATTGGTGAGAATTTTTTTTCAATTTCTGAAGTTCTTTTTCTAATAATCCAAAAATTCAAAAAGGAAAACTAACTAAAATCCTAAACTACTGCACTTCACTCAAATCAATCTTGAACTTTTTTTGCTTTAAAAGTATATTTAAACATACTTTTATATCTCTTATACTCGTTTTCAGTGTATTTTTAAAGATTTTGATAATTATTGCATACAAGCCCAATTATTTCATCACCCCCGTTAGACCATATTTTCATTGATTAATAAACATGAAGACATACTTACATATATTGATCTATGAGAAAAATTGTCCATAAAATCAATCGAGTTTATTTTCATAAATCAATGAACTTGAACACATATTCAAGTGTATCGGTAATATTATTGCTATTTATAGGATGAAAATGAGGTTTGCTAGGTGTAGTATGAAAATATTGAACACATATTCAACAATCTTCAAAATCTTTGACAATACACTAAAAATAGGTAAAAAAATATAAAAAAAAAAAACATAGTTCAAATGTACTTTTGAAGCAAAAAAATACTGAAGGTGGACTAAATAAAAGTGCGATAGTTTAGGATCCTTTAGGTCTTTTTCCCATTCAAAAATCATAATTTCAACCATGATCCTCCACATTCTTAAGAAAAATGAAAAGCCTCACCAAATATTCAAACCATAATAAGAGGCTTCAAACGCATATTTCAAAATAATTATTTAACCAGGTTTAAATATCATTGAATGGATATGTCAACTATTTTTTGTGTGAAAAATCTCCACACTAATTAAAGTGAAAGATCCAAAACATGCATTTTTCCACCAGTAAAGGATTTCATATCTGGTAGACAACCACTCCAACTCTGAAAATGTAGATCTCAATTGGTCTTACATATCAACATATCAAGAATTTTCTGCAAGATCTGGTTTCTCCTCATCCTCAACTAATTATCAATTGCAAAAAGCAAACATATTTTCTTCACTGTCATCATCTTCTTGACATCTATATGCATAAACCATTTAAAATAAATATAATTTTTTAAACAATACTTAAAAAAAACAATAAATACCTTGACATGAAACCCCACAAACGACTAATGCCAAAATCATCCCGCAACTCATATACAAAATCTATGAGCAAAAACAAGAGAACAGCTCAAGTCAAATAAAGATTTATCAACATCAAACAGTTAAAAGTAATATGCTGAAAGATACATTTCATAAAAAAAATGCATGAACAGAAATGAAGAAAAGACAACCTAGTTCAAAAAAATGGAGAAAAGGGTAATAACACCATGTAGAAAGGGAATCCTCCTAACAAGCTACATGAGACTCTATGAAGCCTCCTCGGAACACCACCCCCCCAACCCCCCAATGGCCTCCCAAAAGAATATATATAACCCCACAAAGAAGCTAAACAGAAACATCGTCCATAGCAAATTAAACCACAAAGCATGATCTTCAAAGATTGCAAATATATTTCCCATTCCACCTCCCAGAGAAATTACAAAATTTGCATAAATCCCTTTATCATTAGACTGCTATACCATAAATAATAATTCAAAATGCCATGCTGTGTTTCATGCTTCCCAATAAAACATAATTTCTAAACATGTAAACGCAACTAACTTGCAGAAAAGCAAAGGAAACAGAAAAAAGAATACAGAAAGAACAAGGCAGGTATACAAAGAAAAGCAATGCATACCGGGAGCATTCTGATATTGGGAACCAAGTTGAAAACAAGCAACAGTTCCATCATTTCTCCCAACCACAAGGCATTCAGCAGTTGCTGCTACACTAGTTATTGTTAATCCATTTAAATAACTCTGCAAATTACATTCTATAAACTCTTCCCGTGAGAACCTGAAGCTCGACGCATAACCAGAAACATTCCTTAGCTTGAAAAGATAAGCAACTCCAGAGATTGTCAATGCATAGAGTAAGTACGGAAAGGCTGCAGGACCCAACTGCATTTCACATTCATTATAAAAATTTTAACTCAAATCATAATACAATGTTAATAATTTCTAAACAAATAGCATAGCAATTGCTACCGTATACATAAGACAACCATACCTCGTTCTTGCACATGAAAGCAAAAGGGTAAAGAGCAGAAGGAAAAGTGATACGGATTCCAGTTCTAGGAAATTCTTTATCAGCAGAGAGCTCAAGTAACTCAAGAGCACAAGGCAGGTTCTTATGAATTCTCCTGTTTGTAGTCATACATACATACATTAGGTAGCTGAAATTTTAGCTAAATAGGCAATGGAGGAAAAAAACCTGAGGTACCAGATAAGATAGAAAGGTGGATCTCCAATCACAGAGCAAGAGGCACAATCCTCAGTGATACGAGCAAACGGAGGAGAAGCGGCAGCAGAAGAGGATGACACGGCGGATGAATCGCCTTCGGGGACAGATAGATCGACCCATTTGATGGAATCGCTGCCGACGATGGGAACTTCCGTACCGGCCAACGTCGACCGGATTGCCATATTTGGGCTTTTAAAATTTTCTTTTTTACTTCTTCTCGAGCTAAAATATGCTTAAACCCTAGAGTGAGCACTACCAAGCAGGAGGTTTAGCGGTTAGCAAATCAAACCTAACCCGAACAACCGAACCGGATCATAATTTTGGTTCGATTCCATCTAAAAAATTTAAAAACTCAGCACAAAAATTTATCAATGTAAATGATGAAAATTCAAATTTAATATAATCCATTAAATTTGATTCAATTAGGTCTTAAAAATCAAAATTTACTGCCCGTAAACCGAACCGACAAACCGAATGCGAACCCTCGGGAAGTTGTTTTGGTTTAAATTGGGTTGATGGATGAATTGCGTGTTAAGTCCATGGCACTTGACATGTTTTTACTTTTGACACCATTAATGACTTTTTGTTTTAACTGAAGTAAGTGTATTTTTTGACATGTGCTTAAAAGGCGCATAGTTTCAATACGACGCCGTTTCAAGAGGCTAAGGCAGGGAAAGACCATTCGTTGGAGGCCTTTGTACGTTGTCGTTTTATCTTGGCAGAAAGCTCTTTATTGTGAATGATAAAATTAAACAAACCTAAAAGAGATCAAGATCCTTTGATTTTATTATTAATTATCTAATCCATTATTTATCATAATTTATATTAATATAAAATTGAAAACAATATAAATTTTTATTTAATTTAACATCGACTATAAGAAAACTAAAATTAAATTATTTTTCATTTTTAATAATCAAACAAAAAGAAGTTCTTTTACATTAATTTTGATTCCATAATATGAAAAATAAATGAAAATGATGCATTTTGTTTTTGTTCCCTCTCAAATTAACTGATAATTAAACGTTTTGATTAAGCAAAATGATTAATATAATAATAATAATAAACACAAGAAGAGAAGGAACTATGAGAAACCAAGAATCATCAATAGCAAGTAGTTCAAAGAGTCCAAATATATCTGCTAAAGCGAACATGCATCGCAGAAATAAAAATGACAGTAACAAACACCAATAAAGATACTGCACGACACAATTTTCAAAATTCATTCTATCAAAACAACAACACTACAATCGAGCTTTCTTTCATCCATACAAGCTTCCATCTGCTTTCACTGCAAACAAAGAAAAATGACGTCTTGATGATGCAATTGAAGATTTTAACAGATTATCTGTTATAAAGGGGTATGCAAAACCGAACCAGTTTGAAATTCAAATCAAACTTATCAATTTCGGTTGGTTTTGGTTAGAAGATTCTTGGGAATTTTGGTTTAGTTTGATTTTTGGTTTAGAAACTAAATAAACTGACAAATTAGCTTTAAAAAATTTGAAAAAAGAACCAACCGACTTGGTTTGGTTTAAAAATTTTAGAACCCCTACATATTTGGTTCGTTACGGTTTGCACACCACTCATTAAAGTATAAGAATAGGTGAATAACCGACCTCTGCGTCTTCGCCTCCGCCAGCTTTGCCAGAGATTTCCATTTTCTGGTCTTCTGTCAAAACAAGAAAAGTGAATGGCGGAATCCATGGAATTCAAGAAATTGAAATAGGCAATGTACTTTCAAGGAAAAACGAAACAAACATTAAAGAAAACATCCATAGGCTGACGAATCCCACTTCAGCTTGCTCCCCAGTAACCGAATCACATAAATCACATAAATCAAATACAAAAAACGAGAGAGAATCATACGTAAAATCCTTGCATTGAATGCATGAATAAGCAAAAACGTGCAATTTTCTTCTGACTGGCAGGCTATCATCAAGCAAATAGGTGAATTGAAGTGGCAGTGCATATACATTTAACCAATCAGAAGACAGACTTTTTGATAAAAATTTGCAGAGATAAACAAAACAAAACCAATCCATCTGGTACATTAAAAGGATGGATCTGAGGTGGTGTGTGATAAAACAAAAGGTTAAGTGCTGAATAATATTAAGTACTAAAATTTCAAATACCTCCATCCTCTGGGATGTCAGAAGTCCACAAAGTGAGATTGTCCCTCAATAGTTGCATGATCAAAGTGCTATCCTTGTAAGATTCTTCGCTGAGAGTGTCCAGTTCTGATATAGCTTCATCAAAAGCTTGCTTTGCAAAGTGGCAGGCCCTAACAGATGAACAACATGAAACTTCCTTTGCCTGTTAGTCATCTCAAAAAGATTAGATTAAAGGTATTAAGCTGTTCATATTCTCCAAACCTTTCAGGAGAGTTCATGATCTCATAGTAGAAGACAGAAAAATTAAGAGCCAAACCCAATCGAATGGGATGGGTGGGAGGTAACTCATTCCCTGCGGTAGTTGAAGCAGTCTGTAAAAGCCAAAGAAAAGATGTTTCAAAGACTTGCTCATCTGCACTGCAATAAAATAACAAAGAATAGGGGCAAAAGAGGATGGATCGAAACAAGAAATCATGAATAATACCATTCTCCTTCTAAAACCAAAAATAGAGGCCATATAACCACATTTCAAAGAGGGGTTAACAACGCGAGCTTCTCTCTTTTTCTTCTTATAACTGTTCTCAGTCGGACGGTAGAAAAAGGATGAAAACTGAAAGAATCTAATCACACCACAAGAGTATTTACTTGGGTCAATCCAGTTGAATTCATCTTTTGGATGGAGGTAGATGAGGGTTTTCAAAGGAAGGTTTTGTTAGTTTGAAACCTTTATCTTCCTAAAACTCCAATTTTAGAGCACTAGAAATTGGACATTTTCAGAGATTATCAGAGAGATCAAACCTCTTTATAACTCAACTATTCTCTTTTTACACTTCTCGTGGTTTTGGGCGACATTCTCACCCACTCTTGCCAGATCAAACCTCTAAACAACTTAAAAAGTTATTTAATCTTCCAAACAAAATGGGAGGTCTTCAAAATCTAACGTTACCTTCTACAACTTTCTCCTAAACAAGCTGCTGGAGGGAAGACATGCAATATCAAATAATTACTATTGCACAAAATAGTATTGATTTGACTCCTTCTGATCAAAATAACAGCTAGATCTCACAAGCAAATAGAACAAGGAACAAAACATGAAAAACACAAGGTAGATGGCATTGGCATCTACAACATACCTCATACGCCTTAAGTGACTGATCAGCTGCCTCTTTCTTCTCATTTCCAGCCTTAAACTCTGCTAAATACCTATAATAATCACCTTTCCTGTACCAGCAAAAAAATCCAAAATAGGAAAAGCCTATGCAACATCCATCAACATAGTTCAAACACAACTAAACGATCAATCCCAAGTCATTCTAGGTTGAATATATGACCATGGATCTGCTCAGTATAGTGTCTTTCCAACTTTTTTTTTTTTTTTTGGTCAAAACTGCTTCTCGGAAGTGCTGCTATGAAAAAAGCATGTAAATCCATGTGTTTCCAAAAATTAATTTTAAAAACATGGAAAAAAATAATTAAACAGTAAATTCAAAATGATTCATAAAATGATTTGTCAACCTTAGACAGCAACGTCAAATGCTCGCTATATGAATGAATCTTAGGCAACAACCGAATCCATCAACAAAAGAAACTCGTTCAAAAAATTTGAAAGGAAAAGAGAAACAAGGAACTAGGGAGAAACCTAAACTCACATCTTATAATAAAAGACAGTAGATTCAGCAGCAGTAGAAGAAGGAATAAGATGCTCATCAATAACAGTCATGACATCACTACAAACATCTGATAACTCAGATTCAACTTTCTGCCTATACGCTTTGATCCTTTTCACATTAGCTTCGTTTCCTTTAGATTCCTCTTTTTGCTCGATCGATGACAATATTCTCCACGAAGCTCTCCTCGATCCTACCACGTTCTTATATCCAACTGACAGTAAATTCCTTTCCTCTACTGTCAATTCCACATCCAGTTTCGCTACTTTCTTCATCGAATCCACCATTTCTGCATCAAATCATGAAATTCGACTCCTCGCTAATTTCTTCCGAACAAAAAAACAAAAAATTACGCATCTAATTCAAGTAACGACAAAATAAAAGATCTAACTAACCGTCATAACGCTCAGCTTGCTCTGCTAGTTTGGCTACGTAGACGAAGGTTTCGCGATCTTTAGTAGAATCCATGGCGGATCTGAGGGAATTTCAGAGTGTGAGCTCGAGTGACTGCACTCTGGAGCTTATTTTGGAAATTTCTTTTTCACTCTTTTAAGCTTCTTTGTTTGTTTGGTCCAAGAAAAGGAAATATTGAAAAAAAAAAAGAAAGAAATTAATTAATTATTTTTATTATTTTATATTTATGTACAAAGAAAAATTAAGTTTCCCTCTTAAACAACAGATCCGATTATTAAAAATTTATTTTATTATTTTAATTTATTAATAATATGAAAATTAATATATATTTTTTATTTTTGGATTTGTAAAATTACTTTAAAATTTAAAGGATATAAATAAAAGAAGTTGTAATTTAATGTTATTTTTTGAGAAATAAGATGAGTAAAATATTAAAGTAATTAATTGTCATTTTCCGTACAATTATTAAGTGAAATATAAAATAGAAAAGTGAAAATGTACGAGAGAGGGCAAATGAAAAAGGAAATTATGACCCCACGGGTAGCTCAACGGTAAGGATTTGGAACGGATGGTATTAGGTTACGGGTTCGAGTGATGGGGGAGTAACTTGGTTTGTAAGTCACTAGGAGAGGGGAGGAGCAACAAGGTTTGTAAGTCCTGCTGGACTTTACGCCAGGAGTCAATACTCATACTTGTTGACTAAGATCAGATCTGGATTTACCTACCTATGATCCTTAAGGTTGGGTCATAGATTCTAGAATTAGGGGAGCGCAAGCATCGATATCTGGATTATCATCGCCTATGATTCTTGGAATTGGGTCATAGGTTCTAGAATTAGGGGAGCGCAAGACATCTGGATTATAAAAAAAAAAAAAAGGAAATTATGATTGAATTTCACAATAAAGATGACTTTATAAAGGAATGAGGTTAGGTGAGTATGGTGGAGTGGGTCCCTTCTCAATCATGATGATGAGTTATTTTTCATATCTAATTATTTATTTATTTATATTATTTTTATCATATTTTTAATTAAAATTTATAAGAATAAAGAAAACAATAAATTTTAAAAGATTTAGTTATATTAAAATTAGAAATCAAAACCTTTTTATTATTGTAAGTTTAATTAAGTGATATATTTAATTTCATTTTTTAAAATTGTATTTAAGAAGCATATTATCCTAATCATAAATCATTTTAATGAATTAATACCTTATTTATATAAATAATAAATATTGTATTTGATAAATGCATTTCGATATTATTTTTTATTAATTATTATTCGGAAAAGATATTTCAAGTCTAAATGTAGTTTGTACAAAATAATTTTAAAAATAAGATAATTAATTTAAAAAATATATTAATCTAGAAGAAAGAAAAATACCCAGAGAAGATAGCTTCTGAATAAAGATAATATTAAGATTGAAAGTTCAACGCCATCATCATCACCAAGAAAGATCTGATATTTGCTCCTTTTCTTTTCTTTAAAAGAAAATGAGCAAAGTTCTGATAAAATGAAATTGCACATTGACAGTACCATTGACATTACATCTTCTAAGAACAAGAAATCAGACATTGCCACTTCTTAGATATGGTTATTTGTTTATGCTTGATATCAAGGTAGCGTCAAAGCTTCAGCCTGCTCATCTCTTGGTGATGTCAAAGGAAAAGGATTGATCCTGTTGTGTGGTTCATCAGATATTGAGTATCTTGTCAAATGAACAGAAGTAATGTGAAAAGCTCAAATGCACAGATATAGGCAAAAACATGAATCAATCGGGATCTTTACAGAAGGTACGAAAACCAACAGGAAGCAGCATAGACGAGTTGAATATTATTGCAGCTTATTAGATCAGAATTATGATAATGTCAATCCAAGTGTTTATTATTCTGTACTTCTGCACTAGAAGTGGACTGCAACTATTCACAAATTTACAGCCATTTGCTTTACCTGAAAAGGGGGAAGCCAACCGGCTGTTTGCGAGTTGCTGAGTTATTTTACAGCAGCTCCCATTCAGAGTCCTGCATATGGGGTAGCAACTGATCCTGGGTTGTATCTTGGCTAGATTCAGTGCCAAGATCCCCGAACCAAACTGCCAGTTGTTCATACTCCTTGCTTAACCGCTTTTTCGAGTTAAATACATCCTGGAATTTTTTCTGTATCAAAAGAAAACCGAAAAGAGTCGAGAGATGACTAAAAATTGGTAATCAAGCCATACAAGATTCAAGTATAACTGAACATGGAAACTAGATTGGTAATTGTTTCTCAAGGAAAAAAACTGAAGTTATGAAAAATTTTGGTGAATTCTCAAATGATATTATTCCCAATCACATATTTAGAAATCTTTATCGAAGCTTTAAAGTGTGAGCATAGAAGAAAGGACAATGATTTACAGAAGAATCTGTTAGAACATCGAAGAAAATTTCATGAAATGCTGTGTTCAAAAAAATAAAATCTAACAGAAATAAGAAGAAAGAGCAGAGGAAGAGAAAATTAGTTGGTTCGGTTTTTTGGTTAGGTGGAACCACTACTTCTAAGAGCATGCCAAGCCATATACTTAACCGTGTATTCATTCGAGGCAAAATGAGAAATGTATCGGAACAGTTTAGAAGCATGCTATAAATTGCAGAGAAAGATTAAAAGAAATAGCTGAGACAGAGAGCACCTTCAAAGATCTGCGTTTGTAAATTCTACGAGAAGCTTCATAAAGCATACTATCATCCACCATGACACAGCTTTCCTCAAGCTTGACCTTGTCAGACAGATCAATGGTTTCCATTCCAGAGCCTTCAAAATTATAATTGAAATAACTGGAGTCACTGGAGTATCCTGCAGATTTATTTATTTAGGATTAAAAGATAGCACTTTCAACGTATGTAAAGAGTATCAGGATAGTCTCCTCTTAGAAATTTCAGTTACCAACAAAAAAGTAAGAAAAAGGTGATAAAAAAGATACCAAAGAACATGTAGATTATAAGCATGGCTTCTTTGTAGAAATTTGGAATCACATCTAAGGTTCTTTCAAAATCACACTTAAGGAGACAACTGAACCATGCAATTATAAAGCAACAATTTTCAGGAATCTTATTTTATTGAAGCTAATTGTTTACAGTGAAATAATCTTACAACATACAAACTATAATCTTATCAACTAAATCTTATAAACTATAATTCTGAAAGGATTTTGAATGGAACGACAAATAAAACTTGATTGGCTTGAATTATAGCCAACAAGGATTTCAAACAAGAATATAAATAGAAACCAAAAAAATCTTATTTCTAGAAGGAATTATCGAAATAAACCTTATTATTTAGGATAAGATTCCTCATTCCATAATCAAGAATTAAATTTCTAAACCTATTATTTCTATTCTGCAACAGAAATAGACGCAATGCAAGTATTATGTTTGTGCTTCTCTTTTTCTCTACACTTGACGTAGAATATTACACAAGTACTTGTCATTCAAGCTGAACTTTTGCCTCAATAACAGTATATATGCAGACGTATCGCCTAGTAGGGTTCACCTTGACATCATTTCAAGACCTTCTTTAGTGTCTTGAGTTTTTAGTTTTTTTTTTTTTCAGAAGAACGAATATTTGCATTTTCAAAATCATGATTTTGGAAAAGCGTATCTATATATGCCAAACAAACTCTTGATGTCTTATACAGGCCCATAATATTTCACCTTTCTTCCTTTCCCCATAATTTTCTGATAAAATTGTACGATAGAGCAGTATATTTGAAGATGGCAAAACTAACACGTACATGTGGCTTGGTTGGTAAGGTCTCTCTACCTGGGGGTGGAGGTTGCTGCTCCAATCCTCCCTACACAACCAGGGTTTCAAGGCCCGCCTATGGCTCCCACTAAAAGAGCCCGGCATAACCTCATGGTAAAATTCTGATTACTAGCATTTGACAACTAATAAATGTTGTTCTTAAAATGTGGACACCTAACTATACAAATACGATAGCATTTCGCACCAACAGATGACAGAAATGCTCATATCCGTAGATACTTACTTCACTTGATATTTAAAGATGCAAACTGACACTCAAAACACAAGCAGGTTATACAAACAAAACTTCTTACATAACACAGAAGAAAAGATTTGCATGAGAAATATGAAATACTAACCTGTTGATTCCAATGACTGGACGCTTTGGGAACAAGAGAGTTCTTTTTCTGCTACCTCCTTGTTGCTGGGAACAGTTGGAGCGGTTGAATAAGAAAAAAGCAAAATTGAAGCATCAGAATCATGGGCAGTGGGGTTATCAGATGATACTACTTTAGTCATGATGTCATTAAACGAATTTTCAGGCAAAGTACGAGGTTCTGCAAATATAGAACCACAGGATGAAGGAACAGATAAAGACCGAGTAATTGCACTTGTATCATCAGGCAACGAATCAGAGTCGTTTAGATGGCTGTAGACAACAGGTCCCACCTTTTGAGGAGACTGTAACTCCTTTCCATCGACTGAGGTTTCAGGTAAAACCTCATCTAAAGATGCACATGAATTTTTATTATTGGAATGAACAATACAATTAACAACACCTGGGGAATCACAGGTGATGTCAGAGTCAGTTGAAGGTGACTCAAACTCCTTTCCATCAACTGAAATTGAAGGCCAAACCTCATCCAGAGAAAGGCAAGCATTTTCGTTCATGAATTGAGTTGGAACAACAGCACCTGATGCATCAGACGTCCTTTCAGACTCAATTGCAAGGTTGTAGCAAACGTTTCCTTCCTTTTGAGGGGACTGTAACTTATCTTCTTCAACATAAGTTGAAGGCGAAGCCTCATCTGGAGAAACAAATGCATTTTGATATTTCGAATCAATGACTTCCCTCAACAAAGTTGCCTTCAACAATTCTTCTTCACGAGCAAAAATTGACTCCAAAGTTTCAGGTATATCAACTTTCTCCTTCATTGCATCATCTTCTGTGCTCAAATCAGAGTTTTCGTTTATCAACAGATCATCAATTGTTTCAAGAGCTGAATCCGAATTTTCCCCTTCACAAGATTCATCAGAGGTTGTAGTTGATTGATTTGCAAGGTCAATTTCAGAAAATGTATGACCGGGTTGTTGATTCTCAATAATATCAACTTCGCTCTCATCAATTGAATAATTCAAAGGATATGTACCTCCATGATCTTCCTCATTACCAATCATTGATCTAATGTAGTCCCCAACAACAGCATTTCCTTTTAGAGCCACTGCTTGAGCTTCACATCTTACCGGATCAACCACTTGAACAACCTCAGAACAAAACTTTTTCATGCTTTCACCCACTGTATGCACTCGGTTTTCTACATATTTAACTGGATCCTGCAAAGAAAGAAACAGGAATAAGAAATTCTCAATCGAACTGATTTCACAGCTTTGGTTGATGCAGCATCGTTATACATAGCGAATTTGCACACGTTCAAGTAACACAAAACCTTGAATTTCACAATTAAATTGAATGAAATATGTGTTTGTATATAATAACTTAGATACCTGTTTAACGATGTTATCAACTTCATTGCACATTGTTTCCAACCTCTGATAAATATTGCCGACCCAGGATATACCTTTTGACTTAAAATCCATCTTCAAACCTGTATTGCCTCATAAGATGGACAAAAATTCACAGTTCAAAACAAACATTTAACCAGCATCCATTGAGAATAATCATCTAAATCCAAACTTAGAATATTTTCATAATTACTAATAACCACAACAGCATACCAACTCGACTCAACAAAGCTTTAATCCCAAATTCATACTGTTTTTTTCAGCTGTACATATTCATTCTTTCTTTTACAGCTCATCATGAATTTCAACTAAATGTTTAACCAAAATTCGAGCACAGGAATTGTTGCTGTTAGTCATCATCGCCATGAACAAGCAAAACAAACAAACAAATTACAAAAGTAAAATTTTTCATGAAAAAAAAAAAGCTAAAAAATTTGTCAGAACAGTGATAATTCAGGTGAAAAAATTAAACTTTTCTAATAATTATTTTAATTTAACAATCAATTACGGAAGATAAATTCAATACCAAAAAGGAAAAGTGAAAGAGGAGTCGTTAATGGAAAGATGGATTACAGGAAAAGAGGCGTCGTCGTTAGCGGAAAGATGGATTACCAGAAGAGAGCAGACGGCTATGATCGGAGCAGAAGGATGAGAAGTTGGGTGAGCTTGGGAGAAGTTGAGAGGTTTAAGGATTTATGATTAATTGAATTACGTATTTATTAATATTGATTAAGAATAACAATAACAGGGTTTAACTAATAACAACAATAATAATACTTAATTTTACAGTTAAGTCGGAAAATTAAAAATTAATTAATTAATTAATTATCGTAATGATTGCAGGGCTTTGGTTATCCCTATCCTATTAGCGGTAAAATTGTTGACTCATGATAACTGTTAACCGTTGGTTAACTGATAATGTTTATTTATTGAATAAATTATAATTAGTTTAGCTATTTATATAATTTATTCCTAATATTAATATTATTTATAGAAAACATATTAAAATATTAATGCATAATTATCAATTATTTATATTTTTAAAGCTATTCTTAATAATAATAATAGTATTTTTCATTCTTTATTCCAGCACTCTAATGCAATAAGTATAATTATGCAGCTATTTATTTTCTTGATTTAATTTTATGTTTTAATATTAATATTTTATTATAAAATAATTAAGGTAAATTTATCTAGTTGATTTCATTATTGATTCTTTCGATAAATATTTATTATATTCATAATTATATAATTCAAGATATAATAGATAAATATAATAAAATTTTCATATGTATATCTTTTCCTACTTTTTCTCGTATATAACTTTTAAAATTCAATTAATTATATTATACTTCTATCGGATAAAATTAATAATTATTATTTATTTTAATAATTATTAACTAACTTATAAATATTTAAATATTAACTATAAACCTTCATATTAAATTATTTAAATATTAATTTTAAGTTAAAATATTAAATAATAATAATAATATTTAAATAAGCAATAAGATTAAAATAATATTTAAAATAAATAGAAAAAAATTAACCTTTAAAAGTCAAAATAATTAATTGTTCATTAACTACTTATTAAACCTCTAAATATTAACTTATTTTATATATTATTGAAAAATATAATTTAAAATAAAAATATTTGTATTAAAACAAAACTCGGTTGTTTTTACTACATTGGTAACAGCTTGGTGTACGGGTAAGTTGTATTTACTAAGCTAAGCACAATATTAATGAGTTATGATTACGTAGACGAGTTATTCTTTTTTAAATATAAATATAACTAATAAATTTATAATTTGAATAAAAAAATAATTAATTTTTTAATATTCAAGTTTTTATCTATTTATTATTATCATTAGACATTTCTAGAACACCCATTATTAATAACAACTATCAATCATATACTTCAATTTTGGCGTTGGATTTTCCTTTTCAATATATCCACTTAGGTGTTTTTTTCGTGTAGAAATGAATGTATATATTATAAATAGGACTAAGTTTATTTAGTTTCAATTTATATTTCTATTTATAAATCAAGTCAAATTAGGAATAATGATTTATAATTTTTAATAAATTTATCCTTTATTCATATTAATAGCAATTGATTTGATTTATGTGAGATCATAAATTAGATATAAATAATTATATATGGTGTAAATTAAATCTATTGAGATTTGATTCATGCACAAATTAATTTTATTACTATAATAAAAATAAGAAAAAATATTTTTAATTTTCAAAAAAATCCAAGAGAAGGAGATAAAAAAACATGACAAATAAATTAAATTTAGACATGGTTTAGATGTATGAAATATCTAATTTTTTTAATAAATTATACAAAATTTAAAATTGTGATTTTATCAATTAAATTTTATTATTTAGTTAAAAACATGAAATTCATATATTTTAATAATATTATTATAATTTAGAAATTTCATTTTTTATGTAAGAATTGGAATTATATTATGAAAGAATTTAATTTTATATAAATTATTTTAATTTTTATAAATCTATATCATGAGAATTTTCTTTTAAATTCGTCAAAAGTTATTTTTCTAAAAAATGTCAACTTTTTAAATTCTTTTTTAAGTAATAGGTTTTTTTTTAAAAAAAATTATAAAAATAACAATTTAAATATTTCACATAAATTTTTACTTTAAATCATAAAAAATATACTTCAAATTTAATAAAATTTCAAAAAATATTCAACATTAATACAAAATAAAAATTGTATTTTTTTTTTTGGTAATTAAGGCATACATTTAAGAAGCAACAAGTAATTTGGTTTTCATGTTTTAAAAATAGCACTGAACAAGTCTCTCTGCCTTCTGTTTTTAAGCTTAAAATGGAAAAACATTTTCTTTCTATAAACGGTAGCTTAATGCATTGCCCATCGAAACCCAATTCAAACACCCATTTCTTCTTTTTTTTTTTCAAAAAAAAAAATCTAATGATTACCTCAAAAATGGCGACGAGTTTCCCATTTGCTGGCCTCATTGCCTCTGCTATTTGCTCGTTCCCTATTGAATCTCGTCTTGGCCGTTCCAAGCCTCCACGTTGAAGGCAAAGTATACTGCGACACTTGCCGAGTGGAGTTCGCGACCAAGATCAGCAAGCCTATTCCAGGTATTTTGAACGGAAGGATTTGTTCCTGTGAATTACAGTCTGAATTTAAGGTTAATCCAAGCTAAAATGGCGGAGTAAATTTAAGTATAACTATTGAAAAGAAATACAGGGACGAAGGTGAAGTTGAGATGCAAGAACTTTGAGAACCATGAAGTGAGCTACTCAGTAGGAGTGACGAACGAAAAAGGCGTTTACAGATTGCCGGCGGAAGGCGACCATGAAGATGATATCTGCGAGGTGAATTGGGTAAAGAGCGGAAGCGCCGATTGCACAGAGCCATTCAAAAGTGCGAATCGTGCGAGGATTGTGCTAACAGAAAACGTTGGCGTGATTCAGTCGATTCGCTATGCGAATCCCCTTGGATTCATGAAGAAGGAAGCTTCGCCCGAGTGTGCACAGATTCTTAAACATATAGGTTTCCTCCCCGTCAACTAAGAACGAAAATACCTTAACTCTTCTGCCTCTAACCTTCTTCAATAAAAGCTTCTCTTCCATGCAGCAATGGCAGAATCTATGGCTGATGAATGATAGTAATGTACAGTTATGACCTTTCCATCATCATGTAACAGATTACGAGCTTTAGTTTAATTTTGGTTAGTTAAAATTTAATTTATTTATAATAAAATCTAATGCAAATTAAATGTTTTTAATTTTTTCATATATTTTAAATTCAAATAATTTTAATTGAATTTTAAATAAATATAAATTATAAATTATAAAATAAGTTATTTATTATTTTATTTCATAAATATTCATGAAGTGAAAAGTATTTATATATTTATATTATTATTAAATTAATTTATTTTTATATAAAATAATAAATTTATTAATAAAATATAATATTATTTGTTTTGAAGTCAATTTATTTAATATTAATATTGTATTATTTAATATACATTCAAAATTAAATCAAATCTATTAAAGTTTTTGGATTAAAATTTTTATGAAATTTCGATTCCATTAAAAAACTGAAACACATCTAAGACACGTGTAGGCATTACAGAAGAAAGCATGATAGTGAAAGATAGGAGCCTTTCGAACGACGAAACTTGACACGCGCCAATTCAAAGCACTCGATGACGTCATTTTAGTTTCGCTCTTGCAGCTCTTTCAGTATCCCCCGCAAGCCAGTTCAAGTCAACAGAACGAAGCCGAAAGCCACCGCTAGCTATGGAAGAAGAATTTGCAGTTGATGATCCAACTCCTTTAATCCAAGCTGCCTCTGATTTCGCTTATTATCCAGGTGCCTCTTTCTCCCTTTCAAAATCCTTTTCCTCCCCTCTTTAGCTAAGGGCTAAGTGTTCGTTAGGTTTTGAGTTCTTTTGCTTGTATATTTTAATATTGGTCTTCAGGTGCTCAAAACGAGGCCGTGGTTAAGGATTTTCTCGATCGTTTTCCTCTTCCACTGATTATCAGGTAACCCTAAGTTTTTAGACATTGTTCAATTGATGATTTTGTTGCTCTTAAGTTTGCATTGTCGTACTTGCAGTTCTGTTTTATTTGCATAACTCAGGGCTCTGAATGTTTTACAGTTCTCTGCAGACGAAAGCAGACGTCCCTGGTCTGGAGAAAACTTTAGTTGATTGCTTAGAAAAAGTTTTTAAGTCAAAATATGGTGCCTCTCTTATTCCTCAATATATGGTATGTTGAATAAAAAAATTTTTGATTGTTTTTAATAGTTTTCTCCCCTTAAAGTTGATTTGGTTAGCTCAAGGTATTCTCATGTTTCTCTTTTTAATTTCCCCTTTTCAGTCTTTCGTGCAACTTGGTTTGAAGGCAGATTCTCAATTGGTTAAATGTTTGGCATGCAAAACGGTATGCAGATCTGTAGGGATTTATGCATCTTTTATTTGTTATTGGTGACTTGTTGTCTTCTAGAATTTCATAATTGTAATTATGCGTGGGTTATTTAAATTGCTTGACATGTTATGAATAAAGGGTTAGCTCCAAAATGTGCATTATTGATTGCAATTTGTGTTTTTTTTAGGAGTATATTTAAATTACTAAGCATTTGTGCAAAATTGAATTCCTGTTTTGTTTATAATGATGCATCTGAACAACCATTCATTTATTAACTCGCCAAATGTCCACAGGTTTCTTGTCTTCTGGAGAATGTCGCTGATATAAACACCTTGCCTGCCCAGCTGACCATTGATTATGAACTATATCCTCTTCTTCTTGATTGTCTCATCAACGGGTAAAAAGTTTGCAGCTTCACTCTTAGATTTTGTATTGTTTGCATCTTATTGCTTTAGTTGGTGTTTTAGATAGGTGTTTCCTCGAGGTCATCTGATATATTATAGTGTAATGCCACCAGTACAATTGGCATTTGGGCAGGTTATTTACAGTCTTGACTATTTGTCTGCTTCTCTGATAAACCTAAGATGGGAAACAAATTTGTAGTAGCATTTGGCAGTTACATTGTCTTTAGTATTCTGTCTATTTCTCCTTCTGTTATGATACCATCGTAAAAGATTTAAGCAAATACTATACAGTAATTTCATTTGAAAGTTGTTGAGTTTATGTTTCATGCAAACGTATTTGTTCACCTGTAGTAACGAGCAAGTGGCTGCTGCATCAATGGAGGCAATTCAGAAGTTTGCTGGCGTTGCAAAGGGAATGGTAAGATTGACCATTTATAATATGCTTGACAAGTTCACATCTTTTATTCCTCCAGTAATTGGCCCTATCATTATCATGTAATGGATAAACTTTTGCAAAATTTAACAGGAGGTCATCTTCCCATCAAATAATGATGACAATACACACCTCAAAAATTTATCAGCTCGATGTTCATCACTGGTATGTTAGCTGGTTCTTCAGCAAGAAATCTTAAATAAATGTTATTTCTTCATATGGATGGATAAAATATGACATATCATGCTGATTAGATTTTCCCAGTGGTAACCATGCTGCATGTATCTGCAAATTTATTATTTGGCCAACTGTTTGTACTTTCCTTTCTAATCATCTGAAAAAATTTTAGGGACGGGTCCGGGTTTTAGCATTAATAGTGAAGCTATTCTCTGTCTCCCCCCATGTGGCAGCAGTAGTTCACAATTCAAATCTACTGAGTCTTTTGGAGGCTGAACTTTGCAACACTGATGATACTTTAGCAACTTTAAGTGTTTTGGAGCTCTTTTATGAGGTATGCGATTCTCTCTTTTATGAGGTATGAGGTAGGTGTGGTTGAAAATTGAACCAGCATAGAACTGCTCCATAATTTAGCTTTCCAAATTACACCATTCAGTTTTCTTCCTTAATTTCTTCTACTTTAATATCTCTTTAGCTGTTTAATATTTGCATGTTATTTTTTGCATGATATGGTTTGTGCAAATGAAGTTAGCTGAAGTCCAGCATGGTGCAGAGTTCTTGTCAAGGACAACACTTCTCAAACTTCTTTCTTCTTTAGTTAGGTAGTTTATTCACATTTTCAATTTACTTAATTTTAAGTTTTAGTTATTTCACTCGTTAAAGTCCTTTTGTAATTTTTCATTTTCTACTGTTCTAGTCTTCGAAAATTTTTTATGTTCTCTGGCTTTCCTCTTTCCTACTCAAATCTCTTTTGAAGCAACAAATCTGTGGATGCAATATTGAGATCAAGAGCAATGTTGATTTGTGGAAGGCTCCTATCCAGTGAAAGTATATATGCCTTCATTGATGAATCTGGTAAGAGTTATGTTTTAATCCTTGTATCCTGTAATTCCTAGATGTTGGTAGTATTATTTTCTTAAGAAATAGCAACTTCATTGGTGCAGAACAGTTTATTTCATTCTCTTTTGGGGTAAATATTTTCAGCAGTACGGAGTGGTCTTCTATCCTGTCTTCTCTTTACTGAATTATTTAACTTGATGCACTGTCGGTGTTATTCTCATTCGGTGCAAATAGGCTTGTGAGAGATTCATAATGTCAAAAGCATCTTAACTTTTGATTTTTCTAATTTATATCTATGACTTTGAAAATTTTTAGGAATTGTCCTTATAATAGTCTTGATGACTATTTAATTCAGGTGTTAAAATGGTTATTTCAACAATTGATGGACGGCTTGAATCAGAGATTCAAGATTTGGATGAATATGAATGTGCACTTGAAGCATTGGGACAAATTGGATCATGTAAGTGCTTTTGGTATTGAAATTGTAACACCGGGTCAAAGCCTAGTGTCCTTTTTTTTCCTTATTGTCTGTTGCTAGTACTATTACAGCACGCATGCAACAATTTATGAATAACTAAATATAATGTTTTATTGTCATATTTATAGCTGGATGGTATTTTTCAAATTTTTCTTTTGATTTGCTCCCCATTTTTCTAGAAGGCTATTCACTTATCATCATTCACAGAAGTTTTTATTGAATTTTTTGAGATGCTATTTAGCAAATCAAGGAGCAACATTTCTGCTGTCAATGTCACCTCCAGCAGCAAGACATGTGATTCAGGTTGCCTTCGACAGACAAGGATGTGGCAAGCGATTGGTGAGTGCTTTGGGTCATTCTATTTGCTAAATTTTGTCCTTTATTAATTTCATGTTTTCCCATTTGCTGAATTTTGAATTTAGATTAACAGAAGCTTCAGCTTCATGATTTGTGACAATAGCTCATAAAAAATTTTTCTATAAACAATCACCACCACATTTTCTTTCTAACCTCCGAATGTCAGCATACATATAATGTTCAAGTGATTTGTAGCCTGTTTAGCCTAATCTTCCTGGTAATAGATAAGAATTTTATATGATTCTTGAAGGAAGCAGCTGAATGGATCAATTCCAAGATTAGTCTGTAATTTGAGATAGATATCTGAACAAACATCATACCTCTGTCATCTGGCTTCAAAATTGGTTTTGCAAATCCCTTTTTCATTGGGTTAATTTATCTGAAAACATTTCTCTTCTATTTTCTCCATGTTGCAAGCAGTCTGCTTTGCATTCTCTTGGAAATATCCTAGGAGAATCAAGGTCTGGGAGCAACGTAACACTTAATGGTGAAGCAGAAGAAAATCTCAGGCACCTAATTTATGAAACAGCATCCCGAACTCCAAAGTTGACACCCTCGGTGAGAAATTCCCTTTAAATGGTGTCTTGTTTGTTTAGTTTTTTCCCACTGTTTGATGTTATGCAATTTCTTATATTATTTGATGTATGTTCCTGCAACTGAATGAAGGTATTTCTCGTTTTCTTAGCAGTATGAATGTTTGTGCATTTAGCAGTTCCATTGTTTGGGCAGGACTATAGGTGTATTTATCTTCAACTCGTTAAATTGTTCATTTATAAATTTTGTGATTGGAATTATTGGCAGGCTCTTTTCTTATCTCTTCTTCAACAGGATTCAGAAGTTCGCATAGCAGTAAGAATTTATTGTCAGTTACCTTTTTTTAACAAAGATTTTGTCTTAATTTTGTTAAACTTCGTTTTAAGCCAACTCTGAAAGTTTGTATGAAAAATCAAGGAGATGCTTAATAATTCTTTTTCATCAAATCTCCCTTTAATTTAATATAGTAAATGAAAGTAATTTACTTATTTCTAAAAATGTAATAAGGATATTTGAGTTAAATAACACTATAATTGAGACATCTAGACCATGTTATTCTTAATCCATGACCACTTTGAAAAACTAATATTGTGAAAAAGAGGGAGTATATGATTATCATAAAATGTCAAGGAATCACTATCTGCATATGCATTTACAGATTTACCTTCTTTAGCTAATTTTAGTACTGCATGGTTATGTGAATATTTCAGGCTTACAGAGTTATAACTGGGCTGGTCTCTCGCCCATGGTGCCTAATGGAGATCTGCTCAAAACAAGAGATAGTTAATATAGTGACCGATCCAAATACTGAAACAACGAAAAGAGGTTGTTTTCTTGTCTCAAAACTCATCTCACAAGTATAATGTGCATGGTCGTTTAAAACTGTTCTTACTTTTGTTACACTCTTTATGTGAGTCCTGAGCGGTAATCCAGCTGGAGAGGAGCATTTCAACCAAATGTTGTACTCCAATTTAAAATCATAATATTTTTACAATATATTATAATTTTACTCATAAACCTTTTACTTGTTTAAAATAAAATAGTGAATAATTTTATAATTTGTGTTTATTTAGTTTGTTAAGGTTCATTTAAGCTTGTTATACGTGAAAAATTTTAGTAAGATCCACTTATATTCAACTTGATAATAAATGAGTCAAGTTTTCCTCTGAGCTTGGGTTTTAGATCCTCTTCCTGGCCTACTTTACACAGTTGAACTTGCAAGTCCCTATATGGTACATTATTAGTACAATATTCTTTCTTCAATTTTGTGATGTGTTTTAATCTTTCTCTTTTGATTGCATCTTAACTCAAACCTTGCAATTGCTCTACTTAATCTGTTTTAGTGGAAAATTTCAGGCATGGAGGCTAAATATAATTGTTGCAAGGCAATCCATAAAGCATTTATGGCCTCGGCTAAACTCAGCAGCAATCCTGCTCTGGCTGGAATTGCTTCCAAGGTGAGATTTATGTTATGGTAGTCAATGACGAACCCAGACTATGAACTTGAGGGGAATCATAGGCAGTTCCGTTCATTCAAAGAGTTCAAATTTACATAAAAAGGAATTTTAAAATTTACATATAATATAAAATAAAAGGTAAATGAACATTTCTTTCCTTCCCCATGTCCGGGGTTATCATGGATCCGGTCCAAGTGACTTGTCTTACCCTGCTATATCTGAGAAATGTAGAAATAGATTCATAATGTGATTGAACTTCCAATGATTTCCTTTTACCTGAATTACAGTTGCAGGAAGCTGTAAGTAGAGGGCCATATTTAACTGGCAAGCCTAGAGAGGCACAGCCAGCGGTGATAACAGCTGAGAGATTCTGATATGTTTATAATATGATACTATGCCGGCAAGCTTTGAGGTTTGTTTTTATTTCAAATGGAAGAATTGCATGTTTTTAGGATTTATAAATTTTATGTTTTGTATATCTCAAGGCCATAACTTCTTCTGAAAAGAACAAAAAATTACTTTATTTAATAATAAACTTTTCATAGAATATTTTACTTTCATACCCATAAAATACTTTGAAAATTACAATTGGGAATATTTGTTTTCCGGATTATATTGAAAAGGTGGACTCCAATGATTGGTTAATGGTAGTAGGTGAAAACATAAAGAAGAAATATCCATTTGGCAATAGAAAAACAATAAAGGAGGAGAATATTTGGAAGGATTGGAGTTGGTATATGATTGCCTTTTTCCATTAGTTATATGTATATGTATATATATATATATATATATATATATATATTTAGGATGAGAAAGAAAGTACAAAGGAAGTATGTAATGGAAGGACAGAAGGAATCCAATACTGAGAAAAGCCACCACATTCCTTCTTCCGCGGGATAAGATGCTCAAACAATCTATCCTTCGCCCTCCCATTCATTTCAAGTCCAGAAAAATCCTAACATGCCTCTTTTGCATAATAATTTGCCATGAATGTAATCCTAAGAAGGGTTGCAAATTTGGTAAAAGAATATGCCTTGCATGACTTCTCCTGCTAATTTATTCCTGATTTCCAAATTAAAATAGGATTTTTTTAAAATTACTTTTTTTTTGATTTAATTTTTAAGTTTTTAATTCCCAAAACTGCTTTTTAGAAAATCATCATTTTCTACATTTAATTTTGTGAATAATATTACTAGAATAAATTTTAATAATGTTGTAAATAATATGTTTTATTTATTATAATAATTTAACATGTCATTTTTTTTATAAAAATGAAAATTTAATTATTGAACTAGTTTTAATTCATGATTTATATCATTTAATAATCAATCTAATAAATTCTTTTTTATTTTTCTAACAACTATAGATGTAATTTTGCTACTAAATTATACTATTCTTTTGCGTTAAAACAAATTATTTAGACAGTTATTAATTATTTTGATAATTTGTAGTGATTAATTTTTATATAATTTTTAAATTTGAAATATTCAATTTGAACAATATTTTAATTAGTTATTTAATATAAAATAATGAAAAAAAGGAATGAAATATTAAAAATTAAATATTATGATACTGAAAAATAAAAAATAACATAAATCCATCTTCAACCTGAAATGGAAAAATTTTAGATCATTTACTAGGAAGAGATTTTCTATACAGATGCATACAACATAGTTTATAAATTTATAAATAGATATAAATTAATAAATAAAAAGATGAAACATGATGATGACTATTATTGAAGGAAAATTTTAATATTATAATATAATAATATGGTCCAATGTGTATAATATCAATAGCTATAATTATATGATTTTATATTATATTATATGGTGCAAACAATTTACTAGAGAAAAAACAAAAAAACAACACATGGGATAAAAGAGAATAACAGCATATGCACCCACAAGAGTGTAGCTCAGTTAATAACCGGTGGTAGAATTGGTTTCAAGATCCAAGGTTCGAGTATTGGTACTCGGATGGTATAATTGGTCACAAGATTCAATGTTCGAGTCTTGTTATTAAATTATTAATATATTTTAATAAAAATGCATTCAAGTATATATACAAAATTTAAAAATTGAGAAATAAAGATTGATAATATTTCATTGTTTTAAAATATATATTATTGATTATGTGATTTATGATGTATTTATATGTCTTTTCGCTTTTGAAAAATATGGTTTTGACTTTTTTATAAACTAGTTTAAATAATTATAAATTTGACATCAATGTTTTCCATTTTTATTTTAAATATTAATAATTAAATTTATATTATATATTTTATTTATCATATCATTAATTTTTAAAAGATTTCATTTATATTATTTATTTTTCATTTCTTAATTAATGTTGTTCAAAATTATTATAGTTTTTGATGATATTTTTAATAAAATATAATTAATATAGTAAAAAATTATTTCAATTAGTATTTAAATAGTAAAAAATGCAACTAAAATATTAAATTGATCTAAAAATAAATATTTAATAACTTAGCAAACAAAAAAAATGTTTGGATATTGAAATAAAAAAATATGAAAACTACAAATATCAAATTCATCATTATTAATGAGTCAATTAATATTTATGTATTTATTTAATTTATAGTTTCATAAATTTATCAATATATGTGATTTTTTTAACAACAATCTGAATGTATGATAATTAAAACCCTTGTTCAGATTTCGATCTTTTAGATTTTTTAGAGAGTATTCATATTATTAAATTGTAATGTCATAAATTATATATATATATATATATATATATTATATTATACCAACATTAATTCATACAATATATTTTTATTTAAAATTTACTAATATGATTACAATAGGATTTATGTGGTAAAAATAAGTAATTATGTATGTTATAATGGTTATTAATGATAATAATGACAATCAATTATGATAATAGTTGATGATTATAATGATAATATTAATTTTATAATAATCAAATGAAAAAAGCTCAATTTTATATAATATATTTAAAAATATCATCTTTAATTTTCTTCTATGATAATCATACATGACAAATAAAAATATAAAATATAAAAATTGCTATTTGGCTAATAAATCATTAATAGTTAATATTTCACAAGTAAGCATTGAGAGAATAATTAACAATCACTAACCATTGATTTCATTTTAAAAATTTTATAAAACCAAAAAGAAAAATAAATAAAATATAATGGTTAAATATTTTAGAGGCTAAATATTAAAAAAAATATAAATAAATGAAATTATAAAATACAAAATAAAATTAAATATATTATTTTATTTGTAAATGTGAAGGTATTAGTTGGATTGCACATTAAGTTATATAATTTCATTTAAAATGTCATTAAAAAATCTTATGATATTTCAATTATTTTAATATCTTATCTTATACATTTCAATTGCAAACAAATTAAGGTTAAACTAAATAATTATATTTTTATAATATGATAAGTGTAATATAATACGATAAAAAATTAATATTTTGAGTTAAATATATATAAAAATTAAATATATGATAATTTTTTAAAATTAATTTAAATATAATTATTTAGTTGTTCAAAATACTTTCATGTTAATCTAAATTCATAATATTCGAGTAAATTTTATTATATCATTTATCACGTAAATTTTAGACATAAAACTTAAATTAATATTTATTATAAAGATTACATCATCAATATTTGGATTATTTAAAAAAAATAGAATTATTTTTATTTTAGAGAGATGAATTTATATATTTTTTGTTTATATTTTTATTAATTAATTAATTAAAAAATATAAATTAATTAATTATATATGCTGTCAAAATTCAGGAGCCAAATAAAACTTCATCCGGTATCCGCTAATATAAAAAAAAATGCAAATTAATAAAAAAAAAGGAAGAAACTTTATTCCATATATTAACGTATAATTATTCCATAAATTAAAAAAAATAAAGAGAGAATTTCCATTTCATAGAAACAAGAAATCCAAGCGAGTTTCCGTCCTCTCTTTCTCTGTTCTCTCTTGAAATTCCGTGAGACAGAGAGAGATCTCTTCGTTTCTTGAAATTGGGGTTTGTTTTCTCTGCTTATCCTATTTGTTTTCTTTCATTTCTATTAGGGTTTCTCTTCCGATTGCATTGTATATATGTCGTGTCAGGTTTTTTTTTTTCAATTGTTTTGGTCATGGGTTTTATTGTTTTGGGGAAAATATAATTTTTTTACCCTTTTTTTGCAGGTACTATATTGCAATTAACTGTTGGTGGAAACTCCAGCTTTTTGCTTAATTTTATTTTCGTTAATGTTAATAAGGTAATTAATTACCCCCGTTGAAATTTTTTCAACTTTATCATCGAATTACTCAAATTTTTTTTTGCCTTCTCTGTATTAGTTTTGGTCCCAATTTCAATTATTGGCTTATATTTCATATTATTCTTCTATTGAATGTTGAGTTTAGAAGATGTTGATAAATTGGGTTCATGTTTAAAAGTTCGATTTTTTTTTTCTGAAATTTTGTTTTAGCTCTTGCTTAATTGGGATGATTTTCATCATGATATTTGGATTTAATAAATGTGTTTTTGATGTTAGTTTCTTTTCCCTTATTGCACGATTGTTTAATTTTGTTGGTTGAATGTGGTTTATTTTGGTTGCCTTGAACTGGCTGCTTGGCAAATTTTTTCTTTTTTTTTAAGAAAGAGATGATTTCTTTGGTTATGTTTGATCAATTATATGGGATTATATTGCTAACGGAAAAGAATGAATTTTCTTTTGGCATCAAGTTAGAAACATCTTTTCCAGAAAAAGACACGCTCTTTTAGATTGTCATTGGAAGCTGTTTGAAACTTTTTCTTTAATTGTTGAGATTTTTCCTGAGCAAAGGCATCAAACCTGTGTTATTTTATATTCAAGATGGTGCTTCTACGAGTAACAATTTCAAATGCAATTGCTTGCCTAGTGTTAAAGAAAAGGTAAATAACAGTGCTCAATTCGTGAAACTTGGGCTGAGAATAGGACACATTACATTATACCGATTATCGTAAAGCTTAAGAAATTCTGTATATCATACCTTTTGTTTTCCTAATGAAGCATCTAATGTACTTGTTGATGAATTCTAAGTAACTTTTAATCTTGAAGCATTCGTTTCTGCTAGTCTAATCCAAATACATGTAAGATGCAAGCATCTTAATATAACTGGAAATTGCATGTTTAGAGTCAAAAGAGTAGTTATTAATGTCAATGGGGTATTAAGTTTGTTTTCGCTTCGACATCTTGGCAGAATCTTATATCAAAACTACATGTATATGCCTTTTTCCCTCTGTTTGATTAGGTTTTCCAAGTATTTTGGAGGCTTTACGCGGTTTCTTTTTATCCACTTTGGGAAGGTAAAAATTACAGGATGATCTTTTGAAGATTTTTCAAACTTTCAGAACCTATCAATTTCAGTTCTTCAATTTGGTGGATTAAGGAGAATTGTTCTTTTCGTTGCCTTTTACTCAAATAAAATAAAAATCAAACTTTCATTTACCCTCAACACCTCTGAAACGAAGTAAAAATTATAAACTTTGCCATATTTCTTAGAATCTTACCTCTTTAATAAACCTTACCTTAATTATATTTTTTGTGGACCGTGTCATGGCTAGTCTTTTCTTTCCTTTTCATTTCTTCCAGGTGTTGTGTTGCCAGTCAATTATTGAAAGAGAGTTCCACAAATTTTCTTTCTTATTTTGCAATTATGTTTGACATAGAGGTTAATTATATGCACCAAATAATGACATGTTTGATAGTGTATCTTGGATGGTTGAACAATCATTGATTTTCTTATTGTGGTAATTTGGTTGCTCAAGTATAACTCGAACAACTACAAAACTCTCTATAGTTGGGCTTAAGAATCATGTGTTTTTGTATATTCAAATAATTTGAAGTTCTTGTGGATGATTTAGTGTAGAAACTTTAAAATTCTTCTGAACCAAGCATTGCCTGGGATTGTGGAATTCATTTGAACCAAACACTTTCTAAAGGAGCATTTGCCTATCTGAGTTGCTGAACCGCTAATGGGCAGTTTGTTTGCATTCCTGTGCATGTGATTTTGCATTTTTCATCTATAGATGGTTTGAAATTATATAATGAAATGAAGGCGAAAGATATGATTATTGATTTTCTGAATTAGAATTTAACATTTAAGTGGAACATGTGACGAGACTGGGAAATTGTTTCTTTCTGAAGTTTAAGCTGCAGTTCTGAATTTTGAATTTCAATTCACACCTATCTTTTCTTCAGCCATGGTACTTGATTTTAATTATCTGCCAGCCAAATACAAATCTTATCTTGTGAATATGCTTGATTTTGTGCAGGGATAATTTAAGCTATGGGACAAAGAAACATGCTATGCGCTAGTGAGATGATTGATCTAGAAGTGGATCGACAAGGCCAAGGATATTTACATCCTGAGCCACGCATGCTTTTGAGGGGGGTAACCAGCTTTCCTCAGTCTGATATCCGGGCAATGGTTACCCCTTCAGGGACTGCAGCTAGTATTGATACACATCATTTACCTGAACATTATGACAGTGCTATCTTTTATGGGATGTCACAATACCATGGTTTTCATCATCATCCTCAACATCTGACATTAAGTCCAAATGTTGATATAGGTGTTGCTCCTGCATCAAACTTTTATCTTCCTTATATGCCCCCATCTTCTGATATTTCTCTAACTCATGGAGCCTGTGATTATCTGCCATCTTCCACCAACTATGGAATTGTTGGAGTTTCTGCTGATGAGTATGCAAGAAGCAGCCATTTAACAGATAATGCCAGAGGTTCATCCAAGAGAAAGAATGCTGATGGTAACCTGGTGAATTTTCCTTATTTCAATGCCTCTGCGAGCTCCAGTTCTTCAGTGACCCCCTTAAGTACAAGACATCCTGATGGGGTTGCTATGACGGGTGCTGCACCCTTCGCTCCACCTCAGCAGAGAGGCAATAGCACCCCATCAGTCGCCGAAGCAGTATCTCATAGAAGTGTGAGGAATAGATTGGGTGCTAATGGGTTGGATCCTGCTCTTGCACATAACCAAAATCATTTTATTCAAGGGAATTACTTGGGTCAGCCCTTTCAGCCTGCTGGTTCTCTGTGGTTGGATCAACGCAGTGGTACTAGTGATACGGTAACTTCAGCATGGACTCAGAACTCAGCGGTTTCTTATATGCATGGTAATTTTTACATTCCTAGTCGTTCCTGTACTTTCAAACCTCTTGCATAATGGACTGCCTTGGTTCATTCACTATAAGAGGACTTGCTGTATATATGCAGCATAAATAATTGAATTTACTAACATTTCTGTTTGATTTCCTTGTAGGGAACAATGTAAATGGTAGTTCTATGGAGGCTGGGAGCTTGGGTCCACAGCGATATCATGAGCTATATAGCAACAGAAGTAACACTGGCTTCTTACATCCGTCTCCTCCCTTTATCCGACACCACAATTTTCACCATTTGTTGCCACCCATTCAAGGAATGAGAGGCCACAACGTTCTCCCGCAAGTATCAGCTACTTCATTTAGAGATCCTACCAGCTATGTCTCACAGAGCAATGTGAATCCATCTCAGGATGGTTTGGATATAGGAATAAGACATCCAGGAACTGTTCAGCCAACTGGCCTTCGAATATATAGGCCTCAGCATGAGGGTGTCATACCTGAGCCAAATTTAAGACAAAGGAATCTTCCTCATCTGAGAGTCCTTCCAACTGATGTATGAATTTTTTCTGATCTACTCGGTAGGCAAATCTGATGCCATGCAGAATTCACTAAAGCAGCCGTTGATTTGTGTAGGGAGTAGCTGTGCTAGAGTTTCCTGACTATTATGAAGGTGAAAATTATGTCGATCATCACAGTGATATGCGCTTGGATATCGAGGACATGTCCTATGAGGTTGGTCTTTTGATGCCTTGAACATGTATTTATCATTTATGACTTCTAAATCTTAATGGAAACATTGGAATAAATCAGGGAAGCCTCTTAATTTATAATTTAAATTTCTTTTCAGGAGCTTCTTGCACTGGGGGAGCGTATTGGCAACGTGAATACTGGACTATCAGAGGAAACCATTAATAGTCAATTGAAGACACAAATATATTTATCATCACCAATGTTGATCAATCTGGAAGAGACTGCTTGCATGGACCAAGAACCAGATTCTTGCATTATTTGCCAGGTACTTTGAAACCTATATGAGGATATGTGATCTTGGATAAATATCACATGTAATATCATGCATATACCAGTATTTTCGTTGGAAGCCCAGGTGACGTCATGAGCTGTCTCCTTGCCTAGGCGGACCTCGGTGAGGTGATACACTTGGTTGGTGCTTCCAAGCAGGCATCCTTGCCCTATTCCTAATAATAAACCTTTGAAACTCTCCTTGTTTTGGACGTAAATTTCAGCTAAGGTTCTTATATGTCAATCCTTGAATTTCAACTTGTCATGACCCTATATTTTGACTTTAGTATGACTGAAATTTTTCTAACTCAAAATCAATTGACTCCTCTAGAAACCAGAAGCGATCTCCTAATTTGGGAAAAGAAAAACAAAGGTTATCTGCAAAAAATAGGAAAGAAGTTTGACAAGAAAGAAGTTTGACAATTGTTGGAAACTAGAAAGCAATTCATTTGGAAACTACACTAGGGAATAAATTAAGTATGTTTAAATTAATTGAGTAGAAAACAAATTACACGTTGGTAATCTCAATGAAAAGGCCTTGTCAAGTCTGAGTTGTCAAGATGCTTTTCCTCATGGGATATTTACAAAAATGAGTGTTGTACTTTTGTTTTGCCATCATGTGAGGTGAGTTTTATACTGTGTAAAACCAATGGTTGTCTTGCAAAAATGTCAAATTTTATTTTTCTTTGCAAATTTGTCATTTTAAACCTTTATTAATTTGTATGAAACCTCATGAGCTCTATATTTATCGTTGGTTATTGTTCTTGCGAAAATCCCTATCCTTCACGGATTTTTCCGTTTTTGATAGTTCTGGAAAAATCCCATAACTTATTCGTCCACTTTGTGGATTTTGATGGGTCATTGGGACTTTGCAGGATGATTATCAGAGTAAAGAGACCGTAGGAATTCTTGATTGTGGACACCAGTACCATGCAGGTTGCTTGAAGAAGTGGCTGCTTGTGAAGAATGTGTGCCCCATCTGCAAATCTGAAGCATTGCCTTCCATCCAAAAAGATACATAGGAGCAGTCAAGTAGTGTGGTGTCGCTTTTAACGAATAAAATCATATATATATAGATATAGTATATATATATATATATATATATATATATATATATATCTATATAAGGAAAGGTGGTGGTGGTTCTTGCTGCTTAAGCTAATCATTTGGGACCTTTGGTATGAAATTTGTACATTTACTTTGGGATATATTGACTAACAGTGGTTTATTTGTTGGTCCTCTGTATCTATGAAACCTGTACAGACTTGCCCATTGTGCATTTGCATGCTGTATTATAAAAAACTTACTCAACTTGCCGTTTTTCATGTCTTCTTCTTTAGCTAGAAGGCATTCGGAATGCTGGATGTTGTATCTTCCAATGGAATCATTTTCATTACCTTTTTGAGTTCATTATTACTATTGTTATTATCAGTCAAGAAATGGCCAAATCTTTATGCATGATACCTGTGAATAGTTCTAATCATGGTAATATGCATACATATGCATGTAATCCACATTCAACACTCGAATTGCATGCATATTATGAATATAGGCAAAAAGAAATCCCAGTTGTAGATGGTCATGCAATCATCTGAAGACCAAGTGGAAAGTAAACTGAAAATGAAGAAAACAAGAAAGAGAATAACATAAAAAATGAAATGATTTAATTCTGAAAATGCATTTTAAATTATTATTTAACCCATAAAGTCTGATTTATAATAACAAATAAGAATGTCTTTTAAATAGTAATATATATAGGCCTGAACTTAAGAAATTATTTGTAATTAATTGTGCATAGAACATGACATTAGGTAATCATTGCTGTCAACATTCTTAAAGTTTTGCCTTTATATTATTCTCTCTTATTAATAATATATATATATATATATATATATATATATTATTTATATTAATTAATACTAAAGTGTTAAAAATATCTTTTATTAATAACTGCAATTTTATGAATTTTAATGTGATAATTTTTAAAACTCATTACACTTAAATAATCCATATATATCATCTATTAAATAATCATTTTATTTATTCGTAATAAAATCCTTCATATTTATATATTGATATTCAAGAATATATAAGAAAAATATTTCAAATCGTTAAAAATTACATAAAATTATCGCAATAATATCATTGAAATTTATTTAAATACGAATTATATTTTTAATGATGCTATATTATCTCCTAATATTAGATAATAAAAATTATCAAAAATTGAATATTTACATTATTACAAAAGATTTAATAGAATAGCGTTATACTTACATTTAATTTTTTTTTTCCAGTTTATGGGCCAAAATGTTGTATTAAAAAGAATTGAAATAAGAAAAAGGTGCTTTATCACATGCTATCCACCTTTTCACTAATCATTATATGTCACTTTGTGATTTTTTTTTAAAAAAAATTATGAAAATAATAATAATAAGAAAAGGCAATATGATATTTGATAATATGATACATAGAAGTTACCAAGAAACCTCTAAAAGACTTTCCCCCCATGTGAGTTCTTGTGGGTTCTTACAAGCACTTCTTCACATGTGCCTTCCTTTGTCAGCTCCCCATTTTGTAAAATTATAAATTATCAAATATTTATTTATTTATTTATTAATAATTATTTCAATTTAAACCTGTTTAATGTTTTATTAAATATATTTGATCAAATTTAACATAATTTTTATTTTTTAAAATTATTCTTTATATTCATCTATTATTTTTATTCACCCGAATCATTTATTCTTTCAATTAATTTTATAATTTTAATAAAAATAATGTTTTGTTTCAAATAAAAAATTATATAAATAAATGCTACGTGCGAATAGCCTTCAACTGGCATACCTAATCATTACTAGTATTAGGTTTTATCAAGTATATAATAATAATTAAATAACATATCGATTAATATAAATTAATATAAATTATAATTATATCGATTCAGGGTTTGATTTATTTAATACCTATTAATTATATTTTCGATCAAATAAATACTATTTATCTCATTTCATTTAATTTCAAGTTAGGTTTGAATTAATATTTTAATAACCATGTGGGCTATCAGTGTTGAATATTTACATATAATATCCACTCCAAGTTTAATATTTATTAAAATTTTAAAAATTAATTATAACTAAAATTACATTATTTAATATTAAAAAATTAAAATCCTCCGTTCATGACCAATCAAATTTTTTCTTGAAACTAAAATTATATATTAATTAATATAATAATGATGGTATTTAATAAAAAATTTATTGATTATAATTAGAAAAGGTAAGGGAGAATTTATGATGTGGATACGTGCGTAAAATTGATGGGGAGGAAGAGGGGGTCACATCTGCACGTGGTGGCTGATTCCTCTTACTTATATATATATATAGCTGGTGCTAGCTGTTGCCGATCCAACGCCATGTGATCCCCACCAGTCTCCAACACCTCTGGGCAGTCTTCCCCTCCATACCAAATAAATAAATATAATGCTATTTTTTATAATTTAAATACTATAATTAAAAATATAAGATATGAAAAATGTTATTTATTTTGAATTTTTGCAATTATTTTGTACTTTAATTTCTATTTTTAAAAATCAAAATATACTTTGTATGAATAAATAAATAAATAAATAAATAAATAGAAAGTGTGACCAGAAAAGCAGGTGGAAAAGTTGACAGGAATAGAGTGGAAAATGAACCCACACCTTTATCTTATTAAACCGTAAACTGCTATTTTATCCATTTAAATAATAGTAAATAATTATATTTATTATTTACGGACCGAGATTCTCTTATCACAAAAAAAAATAATGAATTTTATTATATGAATCTCAATTAAAATGATAATTGTTTGATATATATAAATATTATATTTAATAGTTCATGTAATATTAAAAGATAAAAAGGAGAAAATTATGGATGAGCAGAAAGAAAAAAAGAGAAAATGCTAAACTTAATTTTTATAGTAAAATATAATTAATTAATATATTTTTATATTTAGTGTTTTTTCTTATAAAGAAATCTATTATTTATTATGATTTTAGCCAACAAAAATTTATCTCACTGCCCTCTTATTTAAGCATATATAATTATAAGTAGATACCTATTTTTCTGGGGTCTCTGTTCCTGGTTTAGCAGATGGCTCAATTACCTCCCAAGATACCCGCAATGGCTCCTAACTGGCCTCCTTTTCCTCACCACCCAACGTCAAACTATTTCTCCAACACTTCTGCTGTCGCCCCTTCCTCCGCCGTCGTAGAGAACCATCCCCCTTCCTGGGTTGATGAATTCTTGGACTTCACCTCCGCTAGACGTGGCGTCCATCGTCGCTCTATAAGTGATTCAGTTGCGTTTGTCGAAGTACATAATTCCTCCAATGCATTAATCTCTGGCCATCATGGATTTGATAAACTCGACGATGAACAACTCATGTCCATGTTCTCTGACGACATGTCGTCGTCATTGCCGCCGACGTCGTCGAATCCATCAACACCGTCGAATCAAGAAACCAGCAACGAAGAGAAACCGACCATGCGACTAGATTTAGAGCAACAAAAACCTCAACAAGAAGGAGAACCTCCGCCACAGCAACCTCAAGCCGTCGTCACCAAGACTGAGCCAATGGAGTCTAGCAATGGCGATCCTGTGATTATCGATCCAAAAAGGGTAAAGAGGTAAGCAAAAATGGAGTTATAAATGATAATTACCAACGTATTATATTAGCTTAAACTTGATTATTCTTGGTTAATGATGGGTCATTAATGGTAATGGGGTTGCATGTGGATGACCAATGCACTGAAACCATAATGAGTAGGGCTATGGTTTATTTATTGTTAACTATTTACATTGTAAAGTTACATTTAATTATAATCCAGATGTTTTAACATATTAAAATTAATTCCAGGAATAAAATATAAAATAATAAATTAATGAGTGATTTATATGTATTAAATTTTATTAATATTATAATTATTATATTCAGAATATTAGCAAATCGTCAGTCTGCACAAAGGTCAAGAGTGAGGAAATTGCAATATATATCAGAGCTTGAACGTAGTGTCACAACTTTGCAGGTACTACTACATTACCTCTTTCTTTTGTTTTTTTTTTTCCTTTTTTATTTTTTAAATATTTCTATTGCTAAAATTTACAACTATTTATTTTATAATTTTAATCCGTTTTTATGCTTCCATAAAAGGACTGTAATTTTGAATATTGTTTTAATAATTAATTTGTGAATTATCGTTGCAATAAATAAGACGGAAGTATCGGCATTGTCGCCAAGAGTTGCATTTTTGGACCATCAACGGCTGATATTAAATGTTGACAATAGTGCTCTAAAGCAGAGGATTGCCGCTTTAGCTCAAGACAAGATTTTCAAAGACGGTAAGATATAATAATTTCTTTTTAATTACGTTGCCTGTTAATCTTACAAAGTGTTTACATATTAAATAATATATGAATATTATAATTAAAAATAATATATATTTTCTACAATAAATACTTATAATTAATTATTTATTTATTTTCTGATTATCAATTAAAAAAATTATAACAACAACAATAATAAAATATATTTTTCCTTTTCTAGTATTTAATAAAAAATGAAAACTACCATGACAAATCCATAGAATCTTCTTTCACTATTTCCAAAGTTAACTGTCCTTAATTGTACAACCGTGAATAGCATTATCCAATGTATTTTAATTAATTTACTTTTGATTTATTATTATATTAGTAAATTTATATATATAATGAATTTAATCAATTATAATTAATTTAAATTTAAAATATATTTTTTGTATTTATATAAATATAAAATATAGTTTGTTTTTATCATAAAAATAATAAAGTGAGAAAGATCATATATAAATATTGAAATTTTGATTTTATATTATGAATTAACATTATGTATTATTATCATAATATTATTCGTTTTAAATTATATTAATTAATTAACTAATTAATGTGGTTTTGAATGAAACGTGGCAGCTCATCAACAGGCATTAAGGAAGGAAATAGAGAGATTAAGAAAAGTTTATCAACAACAAAATTTAAAGAACACTGACATTAGTACAAAAGAGACATTGCAATGTACGGACCCTAAACAGACAAGAGAATAGGAAACGAGAGGCAGAGATTGGGTGTGGCTGGGCTTTCACGTGCTGTGTCTCTCGCTTCACAATCTACACGTGGAATTCTATCATAGGCCTGTGACAGCAACATCGACTTTTTCATTTTTTTTAAAAAATTTTTCGATTTCTTTTTTCTTTTGTATTCGGATTGCTAGAGGAAAAAGGGCAAACTTGTCCGGGGGAAGGACTAATGATCTTCTTTCTTTTTTTTTCTTTTTTTTTTTCAATTCATTTGATTAGATTTTTTTAATAATTATTTAACGACGACGTTTTAAGTGTTAATTTTTTTATGACACAAGAATTTGTAATTTTTTTTAATTTTCCTTATTGACTGTTAAATCTTCACTAATTGTTAATCGCATTCATCCAATCAAAAGATAAGAAATTTTATTCCAAATATTTTATTTTATTTCTTTCTATATTTTATAATTAATTAATTGACAATTAAATATCTCAATAGATTATGAACTTAAATCTCATTTAATAAATTAATTATTATTTTATCATTAGTTATTGACTTCTAAATGTGACTGGTCAATTTTAAAAAAATAAATTTAATAAAAATCATTTTCGTAAAAAGAATGTAAGGATTCTGCCTTGGTTAGAGGTGCAACAAATGGGTTTATGCTGAGTAAAATTCCAAATTATGGGTCAAAATTAAACTTTAAATGGAGGAAATAATTTTTAAAAAATAGAAAATTTTATTAAAATAAATAAAAATCAATAATGATATAATAATCTAATGGACGTGGTGATCAATCTTATAAATATACAAGCAATATTGAAATAAATAAATAAATAAATATTTCTCAATAATTGAGACTAAGTCATTGATTTGACATTTTCCAAGTCACATTGTCTACAAACGATGTTTCAAAATATCAAATATAATTTTAATTTAACATTTAAATTATTATAATTTTAATTTTAAATATAACTATTAAATTTAATTAAATTCCGAATTGATGGGAGACTGGTTTTTAGTATTTTTCCTGGAAAATTATGGTTTACTTTTAACAGAAAGCGAAGACTTGCCCGGTCAAAATATAATGTTAATTATTAAACATATATATATATAATTATATATTAATTTCTTTTAATAATTTAATTTTAGTTGAATAATTATTTAATATGATATTAAAATTTTTATGATCAAGAAAATCATATTTAATAAATAATATGTGAAAATTATATTTAATAAATAATATGCGCAAAAATATTCAATTTTTTAAAAGGCAATGGACGTATCAAATCCGTATTGTTATTATATACTTAAATATAAAATATGATATTTATGAGATTAATGCGTTTATATGAACAGCATAGAAGGAAGGCAACAAGTGTAAGATTGCCATTGATCTTTGAACTGAATGGGTGCTGTTCTTAAGGTGGTAATATCCTTCTTATTATTAGCTTTTGGATCAACTGCTAGAGCTGATAGAATGGGCAGCAATGGCGGTAATAATACCAAACCCGTTATACGATTTGGAGGTATCGTAGATGAAACCTGTCGTATTGGCAAAGAAGAAATTATAGCTATGGGAATTGCTGTTGATGACTTCAATGACCATGGCAGTCCAAGCTTTTCTCTGTACATTAACAACTCTCGAGGACTACCCTCCATTGCTGCGCTTGCAGGTATAAATATCTATATCTTCTTCTGCAGACTGTTTATTTTTTTTGAAAAAATTGTTGACGGTTGGTTCCACAGCTGAGGATTTAATCAAGAACTTACAAGTAGAAGCAATTCTTGGAGCTGAGACATGGGGAGAGGTGTCGCTAATTGCTGAGATGAGCACTGAAAATGATGTTTCTTTTCTTTCTTTTGCTGATAATATTCCGAAATGGGCGGCAAAGAAATGGGGTTTTCTTCTCCAAGCCTCGCCAGACAAACATGCACAAACGAAAGCCGTCGCTGCCATGGTGCAATCCTGGAATTGGCGTCAGGTTACTTTGTTATACCAAGATTCCATGTCGGATGGAATCATTCCTGACCTCCATGCATCCCTGAAAGAAGTCGATGCTGAATTCAGCAGAATCGTAACTCTTTCTCCTCTTGATTCTTCTATTTCTTTAAAAGAGGTTCTTCAAGGTCTTAAACAACAGGATTGCAGAGTGTTTGTTGTTCATGCTTCACTTTCATTAGCCATCAGCCTGTTTGAAACAGCCAAGAAGATGGATATGATGGAAATGGACTACGCATGGATCGTTACAGATTCCATTGCAAGCCTTGTTCATTCAATTGATTCCTCTGTCATATCTTCTATGCAAGGAGTTTTAGGAATCAGAAGCTATTTCCCCGAAAAAGGATCATGTTATCAGGATTTTTGTAAGAAATTTCGTAGCAGGTTTCGCAGAAAATATCCGGAGGAGAATAACAGCGAGCCCGGAATTTTCGCCCTGCAAGCTTACGATGCCGTACAAACAATAGCTCTAGCAAATCATCAAGGTAAATATAGAGGGAAAGAGTTGCTAGAAAGAGTTTTACGTACTGATTTTCATGGCCTGTCAGGTAAAGTTGAATTCAATGACAAGGAAGTAGCTCCAGCATATAAATTTCAGATCATCAATATAATAGGAAACGGTTATAGGAAACTTGGATTCTGGTCAAATGGCTTAGGGTTTTCTTCCACCATTGATGATGATGGTGCTATTTACAGCACTTCAATGGAAGATATGGGGCAAGTGTTTTGGCCAGGAAGAACTACGAGTAGTCCAAGAGGATGGAGTCTACCAACAAGTGAAAATCCTTTAAGAGTTGGTGTGCCTGCAAAATCAAGATACAAAGAGTATGTGAAAGTTGGGGACTTGGAGGATAATAATGATCCTTCTTTCGCTGGTTTTTCCATCGAAGTCTTCAAAGAAACATTAAAATTGTTGCCTTTCAACTTGCCATACAATTTCACTCCTTATTACAATGGTACTTACGATGATCTTGTAGAACAGATTTATCTAAAGGTATAACGTCCTCCAAGTAATATGCTCATTCTTTATTCAGGCTTGTTATTCCTTGGCATGAATACTACTTGTTTACATCAAATTCAATTGACAAACAAGTGATAGTTTCATTGATTTATGATCGATTCAAATATATTCTAATCGAGTCATTACAATAATTGCAAATCATTGTTGCAGAAATTTGATGCAGTTGTGGGAGATGTGTCAATTGTTTCCCACAGATACAAGTATGCAGAATTCACACAACCTTTCACAGAATCAGGATTGATAATGGTAGTTCCCGCAAGATCATCATCCTGTAATGCATGGCTGTTCTTGAAACCCTACACCAACCTTATGTGGGTCTTGATTGCAGCCATTAACATCTACAATGGTTTTGTTGTTTGGTTGATTGAGAGAAATCATTCACCTGAACTCAAAGGCTCCATTCTCAATCAGATTGGTGTCTTGTTTTGGTTATCCTTCACCACACTTTTCTCCTTACGGGGTAAGAATTTCCTTCTTTTTTACTTTAATATTCCCTTCTCACATTTAAAATCTAGTTCGTTGTATATGATCATGATCATAACATCAATATGATAACATACCTTGAATTACTATAGATTGATATCGTAACGGCTGTATAATCTTTTTTCTTATTATTTAGCTAATAAATGTTAAGTTTTGTGCCAGGGGAAAGGCTTCACAGTAATTTATCAAGGATAGCAACTGTGGTGTGGTTGTTCATGGCTTTGATCACAACACAAACTTACACAGCTAACCTCGCCAGTGTACTGACCTTACCAAGGTTTGAACCTCAAATGATAGATGCCAATGGAAAGGTTGGATACTGTAGTTGCTCCTTCGTGGAAAGATATTTGAAGGATGTTTTACACTATCCTTCTCAAAGATTGAGAAATTATTCAAGTCTCGACCAATATGCTCAAGCCTTCCGCACCAAGGAAATTGCTGCTGCCTTCCTCGAAGCTCCTTTGGCCAAACTTTTCTTTGCCAAATACTGCAAAGAATTTGTGGCTGCTGGCCCAGCTTACAAAGTTGGAGGCTACGGATTTGTAATCTCTCTTGCTTCAAATTCCTCTTTTGTTTATTCATGTCAAATATTACATCTCGTTACGTAACTCACAAGTATTCCTTTTCACGCCAACAAGATTAAGGTATGTAATGAATCTCCATTGCTGTGTTGATCCACAGGCGCTGAGGAGTGGATCTCCATTACTTTCAAGCATGAATGAAGCATTATTAGAGTTATCGGAAAGTGGGAAGCTGTGGGAGCTAGAAGAAAGCATGATCACCTCAAACAAGAACAAAACGTGCAAAGACATGGAAGTGGAAGATGATAATGGAAATCAAAGCATTGGGCCTTCATGTTTTCGGGTACTATTTATGATGAGTGGAGGAACATCAACAATTGCTCTTTTCTTATTCATTTTCCAGCAACTTGAATCAATGAGTAGGAATACAGAATCTATATGGACCCTCATGTGGGTTGTATTACGGCATTTCAGCTTTAGAAGGACTCGATCCGTCGCAACAGCACATCAATCTCACCAAATCCATGGAACTTCTTTTTCTCATACATTCAACGTAAGTAGGGTTTGAATGAATATCTATAGATGTATATTATAATATTTATTTGAATGAAATTCATTTAGCTACTCCATTTTGGTAATTGTGCTACCATGAAATGAAAATAGTGCTGTAAGGATGATGAAATTATTAGAATTAATATTTTTTAATTCAAATTTTAAAAATTATTAAATTTTTTTCCATATCAATAATTTTATATATACATAAAATATCATTTAAATTGTATAATAACATTTCCTCAGAGCTAACTTTTTCTTAAATACATTAATATCATCCAACCTATTATTAATTTAATTTATCGAATTAAATTAATTAAATAATATTTATCATAAATTATAACAAATAGAAAATAGAAAAATGATATTAAAAAAATAAAGATTCATAAATAAATATAAACAAAAAAAATTAAAATTAATGCCACAATACAACAATAAATTAATGGTAGAAATTAGCAACATAATGATACTGATATGTATACACATATATATATACAGAAATGTTCAAAGAAATACAACGTATATTAAACCCCAGACTCTATATGTAATGTACGAGGAAAAGACTTGCTACGGGCTTGATGAGGATTATCATCATAAGTTACTCTTCTACGGGATTGAATTCTCATAAGGCTTGAAGGCGGTAATACATTCCTCTTGAGTCTCCATTTGGATTCTGTATTCTTAAAAGGTTTCAGTTGCTGGAAAATGAAGAAGATAAGGGCAACGGTTGATATTCCTCCACTAAAGATAAATAGTACCCTGAAGCATTCAGGACCAAGGCTTGGACT
This sequence comes from Dalechampia spathulata, assembly GCA_948192965.1. Taxonomy (NCBI): domain Eukaryota; kingdom Viridiplantae; phylum Streptophyta; class Magnoliopsida; order Malpighiales; family Euphorbiaceae; genus Dalechampia; species Dalechampia spathulata. Next base: position 75,319 of record CANYBF010824061.1, read on the forward strand.
TTGATCATCACCACCTTCATCATTTTCCATTTCCATATCTTTGCACTTTCTATTTGTTGTGATGATACTTTTTTCTAGCTCCACTAGCTTCCCCTTTTCTGATATGTTTAGCAATGCTTTAGCCATGCTTGCAACTAATGGAGATCCACGCCTAAATGCCTGTGGATATTGAAGCACAGATTATGGAAAGTTCTACAATCGTGCATGCATTTTCAGAAAATATATACTCGTCAATAGCACCTTCATATATGAATCAAGCCGGTAAATAAGATAAGGAAGGAAGGGTAAAGAGAGACTTACAAATCCAAAACCTCCAACTTTGTAAGTAGGGCCAACAGCCTTAAATCCCTTGCAATATTTAGCAAAGAACAATTTGGCCAAAGGAGTTTCAAGGAAAGCAGCAGCAATTTCCTTCCGACGGAAGGCTTCAGCATATTCTTCAAGTGTTCTATAATGTTTCAGTTGTCCAGGGTCATAATCTAAAACTTCCTCCAAATATCTGCGAGTGAAAGAGCCAGTGCAATATCCAACCGTTGCATTAGCATCTATGGCTTGAGGTTCGAGCTTTTGCACCGTCAGTACACTGGCGAGGTTTGCCGTGTAAGTTTGTACTATGACCAACGCCATGAATAGCCACACCATCTTTGCCATCCTTGACAAATTACTGTGAAGCTCTCCTCCTATCCCAAATTTTTAACACTTATTAACTACATGATATTACTTGAATATTGCATGTTTAATATGCATGATAGTTCTGCTGATAGTAACTTACTGGAAACGAGAAAATAGAGGAAAGAAGGAGAATCCTACCATGTAAGGAGAAAAGGGTGGTGAAGGATAACCAAAACATGACACCAATCTGATCTTGAGTGGAGCGTTCGGAGCGTTCTTCTTTAGGGCCGTAGGTTCTTTCTATCAACCAAACAACAAAACCATTGTAGATGCTGATGGCTGCAATCACAGCCCACATAAGTTTGGTGTAGGGTTTCAAGAACAGCCATGCATTACAAGATGATGATTTTGTAGGAACTATCATAATCAATCCTGTTTCTGTGTAGGGTTGTGTGAATTCTGCATGTTCATATCTATAGGAAACTAGTGCCACATCTCCCACAACTGCATCAAAGTTCTGCAAGAAGAAGTTCATTTTTATCCATTGATCAATTTGATCTATAAAATTCAATCTAAGAAAGCACTATTAATTACCAATGAATTAAATAAAGAATGAGCAAATTGCATAGTGTTCATACCTTTAGATGAATTTGTTTCACAAGGTCATCGTAAGTACCATTGTAAGGAGTCAAATTGTATGGCAAGTCGAATGGCAACTCTAGTAATGTTTGTTGGAAGACTTCAATGGCAAAACCACTGACAGAAGGAGCATTATTATTCCCCGAGTATTCAACTTTCAAGTACTCTGGGTAACCTGAATTTGCCGGCACACCAATTCTTAAAGGATTCCCACTTGTTGGTAGACTCCATCCTCTCGGATGATTCGTGGTTCCTCCTGGCCAAAACACTTGCCCAATACCTTCCATTGAAGAGTTGTAACTAGCACCATCATCATCAATGGTGGAAGAGAACCCTAACCCATTTGACCAGAATCCAACTTCCCTGTAACTCCTTCCGATTATATTGATGATCTGAAATTTATATGCTGGAGCTACTTTCATGTCACTGAATTCAACTTTACCCGACAGACCGTGAAAATCAGTACGTAAAACTCTTTCTAGCAACTCTTTTCCTCTATATTGACCTTGATGATTTGCTAGAGCCATCGTTCTTAATGCATCATAGGCTTGCAGGGCGAAAATTCCAGGTTCGTTCTTATTCTCCTCCGGATATTTTCTGCTAAACCTGGCACGAAATTTTTTATCAAAATCCTGGAAGAGTTTTCCCTCTTCCGGGAAATAGGTTTTGACTCCTAAAATTCCTTGCATGGTAGATATGACAGAGGAATCGACCGAATGGAGAAGGCTTGTGATGGGATCTGTGGTGATCCATGCATAGCCCACTTTCATCATATCTATCTTTTTTGCTGTTTCAAAAAGGCGGACGGCCAATGATAGCGAAGCATGAACAACAAAGACTCTACAATCCTCTTGTTTAAGACCTTGAAGAACATCTGTCAATGAAGAAGAAGAAGAAGAAGAAGAAGAATGAAGGGGAGAAAGGGCTATGATTCTGCTGAATTCAGCATCTACTTGTTTCAGGGAATCATGGAGATGTCGAATGGCTCCATCCGACATGGAATCTTGGTATAACAAAGTAACCTGACGCCAATTCCAGGATTGGACCATGGCAGCGATGGCTTTCATTTGTGCATGCTTGTCTGGTGAAGCTTGAAGAAGAAAATCCCATTTATCTGCCGCCCATTCCGGAATGTCATCAGCAAAAGAAAGAAGAGGGATATCATTTTCAGAGCTCATATCAGCAATTAGGGACACCTCTTCCCATGTCTCAGCTCCAAGAATTGCTTCTACTTGTAAGTTCTTGATTAAATCCTCAGCTGTGAAACCAAAAGTTAACAATTTGTTTAAAAGATCAAAAAAGCAGTTTGCAGAAGAACATATAGATATCTATACCTGCAAGTGCTGCAATGGAGGGTTGTCCTCGGGAGTTGTTAATGTACAGAGAAAAGCTTTGACTGCCATTGGCATTAAAATCATCAACTGCAATTTCCATAGCTACGATTTCTTCTTTGCCAACAAGACAAGTTTCATCTACGATAGCTCCTAATCGTACAACAGGTCTGGTATCATTACGGCCATTGCTGATCATTGGATCAGCAGTTGCAGTTAATACAAAAGCTAATAACATTACCACCATATGAATAGTAGCAGTACCCATTGAGTTGAAAGATGGAAAGACAATCTCAGACACGTTGGTTCTTCTTTTACGATTGCATGATTGTATTTGTATCTATTCCTTCTTCCTTTGGATTCAATCCGTCTGTAGAAGTATAATTTGACCAAACATTTAATAGAAGGAATTGGTCAATGATAGGCATTTTCCTCAGCAACCATATAGTTGCTGCTAAATGTCAACTTTGGAATTTAACCTCATCAGGCTTAGCAATTTCCATGCACGTCTTTTATATCTAAATGACAAGAACCCTATTTTTCCATCCTCATATTTCCAAATCTAATCTAAAATGAATTTGAATAGTAATATCCTGATTTCTTTTTCGTATTTAAATTTTAATATTTATGATGATTTAATAATAATTTAAAGTAAATATCTTTTCCAAATTATAACGATTTTTTTTAAAAATAATTAATAATTTTTTTTAAATCTCGAGTCTAAGCGGAATGGTGTAAATAATTTATGATATGGATGAGAATATTTCTTTTTAGAATAAAATAAATAAATAAATAAATTGGGCACATCCATGCAAGTGCTCATTGTGGACCGTTCACACTGCATGCTATCCACTTGTTGTTTGACCAAGTCGGTCGCATGAATTGAGGTGTTTGCATGCAATGCATGTACACACCGTTCTTGCAAATCAAGAAATCACGCAAAGAAATATATATTATGATTCAAATAATATATATATATATATATATATTTATAATACCTCAAATTAATATTTGATCATTTGAATTTTCAAAATGGATGAGTAAAAAATCAAGCAAATCCAACATTTGATTTGATTTAAAAATTTTGAATATAAAAAACATTTAATTTGATTTAAGAAAATTCAAAAATTAAAATAATAATAAAAATAAATAAACCAAAATTTGATTTGGTATGATTTATGAATTTTCAAATCAAAAAAATTTCAGTTTCAGTTTGAAAATGAGAATGAAAAATATAAAACTATAAACTTTTAATAACATTTCATTAACAATGCAAAAAATAAATTAAAAATGTACAAAATGCTATAATTTTTCTTTAAAAAAAGTTATCTGTAGTTGTATTATTTCAAGAAGCAGAAATCATGTCAAGATTCAAGACTTGATTCTTCTTGTATGACTCTATAAATATTGACTTCGCTTTGGGAATGGAATGGAATGGAATGGATTCAATGCTTACCTCTCGTGGGTAAATCCTTCATTACAATGGAGGCTTAATACAGAGCAAGAACATCACATTTCTTCAACTTCGCTAAGCCTAAACCACAAACATCCGGAGAAACAAAATAAGGCAAACGAACATGTAACGGCATTGGTACCTTAAGTGAGCATATACCCACATCAATGTATCAATCTGACAAAGAGAACATGCATAATCTAATATGAACAAGAGATCAGGAGAGTAGCTTCTGATTCATCAAGTTCCAAAATAATCTCAGTTGATCGGATTATCATGTGTTACTGCCAAGAGGATTATATCATTTGTGTGACATTTAGTAATGGCTATCATGTCAGTTGGCAGAAAGGTATCGAGTTCACAGTGATATTATGTGCAGCTCCACAACCTCCCTGCAAGTCACCTGTGATGAATTATCTACGAGGTCAATTTAGTGTGTTCTTCATTCGTTTGTCAAATATCAGTAGTCGCGACCATGGAAACCAGCTGGTCTAGAACTGCTGGGTATCAGCTCCTCTGCATTCAACTCGGACAAGTTAGATTGGTAATGAGAAGCAAACTGACATTGTCATTGAATAACACTAGTACTATAAAGAATGTATCCAACTTTTACAACAGAAGAATATAACCCATATCTTAATCAAGAACAAAGTGCAGGTGTCTTACCATGATCCTCATCTCCATTTTGACTTGTGAAGAAAGGAGTGAGGTAATTCCTATCTAATGCTGTGAAAGATGTTGCACTGCAGGAGAGAAAATACCAAAAAGTAAACATTATTTAGAAGTAACAAGGAAAAAGAAAGTCTATGGCTAAAATAATAAAAGTTAAAAGCCAAAACCAAACTGGTGTGACTGCAAGAGTTTCAGATCTTCTTACCTCATGCGGAATTCTTTCAGTTTCATCTTCAACCTATTTCCTGACATTCCGTCCTCATGATAAGAGGGAGGAGAGTAATCAATGTTGTCTTCAAAACTCTGAAACACACAAGGATAATCGGTGAAAACATGAAAGTAAAGCGGTCGAGTTCAGCTATTCCACCTTTTAACATAGATCTACTCCTTAAAATAAGGGGAAGCACAGACAGAAGATGTGATACTTCCATAATAACGAGCAAGGCATAAGAGAAATTCATTGGCCTTGATGAAACTCAAAAAAGATGACAAACTTAGATAAGTATTCCATGCCATTTAGCAATTCAGATAACATTTATTGGTCCTACAAAAAGCTGAAACATGTACAAGGGATGTGGCTAACACACAATCTAGCCAGGTCAGGTATTGACAGATAACACAAACGACATTCCCATTTCAAAAAATGTCAAGAGTGCCATTCAACTTCAACACATGTTGGTGGCTGAGTTTCGCATTTAGAAAAAAGCTAGAAACTAATAGTGAGTGTCTCCAATTGCTAGTTTCATTATATTGGAATCAACAAACTTACTTCGCCCAAGGGCCCATCATGTCCATCTCCAACTACTTGCAGAGCTTCAAGCATGGTACCAGTTGAACCTCCAATTAACAGCACCTGAAACATTGTTTAGGATATCGGATGTTGAAGAAATTTTGAGTTTTATCTAGAATTTTCAGCTTATACTAACTAAGATTATAACGCATAAAGTCTTATGTTGGTTTCAACCGAGCATTATATACCAACCACTATGCATTCAAAAAGGCACATGAAAGAGAAAATGTGGCAACATGAACAAACTAAAAACTGCTTTTTCTCAACGTTAGCATTTGTTATATTTTGTATGCCACAAAAATAACATAAATGGGAGACATGAAACACAAGTTAAATATTTACTCAGTTTGGCTTGATAGTTAACATCTACAGAACTAGAAAAGACCACACGACGTTCATTTCAAGCGTGGAGACTGAATACAAATAACTTCTCCACAACTAAACAACCCTAAATCTCCTGTCTTTTTACCTCCAAGTTTTTGTTCAGCCATTTCTACCTATAACCAAAATTAGATGCAACCTTTTATGGTTTAACTCAAGCAGCACCTTATCTCAATCGCCATTTGACATTATCAGCAACTAAGAATGGGATAGAACTGATAGGTGATCATTAGTAATACAAAAATAATCGGAAACTGAGGTGACCATTCACTCGTCAATCATCTTGATGACTTCGTAAATTTTAACTTTAGAAAGCTTTATCAGTACTACAAAGACAATTTAATTTAGCGTATAATAAAATGCACTAGCAAATAAAGGAGACAGCCAGCCTACCGTCAATACAACAATGGCTGTGGTTGCAGTGAATATAGTTTGGCCATGTCCTTCTGGAAGATCATGAACTGATTGCAAAGCAAGGGCAAAAGCCATAGCTCCTCGTAGTCCTAACCCAATAATTAATTAGTATGTAATGTTACCAAAAGAAAGAAAAACAGGCAGAGAACTCATGGGTGCATTTGCTATTCTTACCACTATACCAAAGAGCTTTTTGATGTTTTACAGGTATTTTTCGATGAGCGGGTCGGACCAAATTGACCAGATACGCACAAGAAAAGACATTTGCTGCCCTACATATATTTTTTTGCCAAACTTCTTTAAAAGTTTCCAGATATAACATAGCATAACAAAAATAAATGCAAATATAATTTAAGTTCTAACCTCGCAATTATGATAATTATCTGCAATATGCATAGAACAAGTTAAGGAAAAATAAAAACAAAATTTGAAGTTGAAGTAGTAACTTTCCAAGAAACAGTATGCAAGGATACAATTGAGAAAAAGATAAATCCGACATGAGACCAGCTATGTTGTTCCATTGCAATATCAAACCCCATGTATATGAATCTGCAGATTGGACATTCAAGTCAGTGTCCATCAGCTGCCATGTAAATAGAAGTATTTAAAACTTAAGATAAGATAATAAATTTTCCCTTACACAAATGTTTCAGCTAATGATGATATCAGATGAAAAAAAGCAGAAACAAATCGTTGAGAACTTTCGGACAAATTCGAGTAGGTATAATGCTTCATGACCTAAAAAATATTTTTTTTTATCAGTGCCCCATTAACAGTAGTTAATAGCTGATTAAGATTTCCATAATAACAACTTACTATTCCAGTGAACAATATTGAGACGATACCAGAGAGACCAAGACCTTCAGCAAGCATGTAACTAGGAAGACCAAAATTTATCTTTAAATGAATATATATGGGAGAAAAATAAAATAAACAAGAAGTAGTTTAGGAAATCACTAACGAGAAATAGGGAAAAAGAACGAAAAGGCAACACTCCAAGTTCTGAAGGCTGCAGAGACCACACGACAAATGTTTTTGTTAGGACATTTCGTATATCTAAATCATCAAATGTTGACACCAAGATCATCACATAAAACTACTCACTTGTCGATTTCCAAACCAGCATACTTGAAGAGGTTCTAGGAATTAAGGGTTCACAATGCATTTGATCTCAAGTTAATAAATTATAATGATAATAAAGATATAAGTATCTAGGATATCAAAGCAGACGTGAATCCAACTCCTACACCTGCATAGCAATATATAATGAATGTCAGCGATATTGAAGAAGATTCAAACTCAATTTAGCAAAAGACAAATTGAAAGAAAAGGATGGAATGCTGGTTTCCAATGCTCAACTGTATCTATTATGGTGCAGAATTAAACAGACAAAAACTAATTAAATAACAAATCAGAAAATAAATATTCCTATGTCTGTAAGAGCATATCTTTTTCCAATAGTAGCGACAAAGTTGCACAAAGAAAAAATGAACACCTAAACCAATTGGGTAGGAGATCATGCACTCATGCTGACTCTCAGGAAATGCACTTTTCTATACTTCACCTGGTTGACAGACAATAACTCATAGTTAGGCACTCTATGTACAGTACAAGTGACTGGTACTGAACAGTCCCCATCAGGTGTAATGTAAAGATATGAACTTATCCACAAAGATAACAGCAGCTAGTAAGGATATATGGATGTTCCAAAAAATCTGGAAGCCAAAACAACATCCCATATATCCCTGACGTATCAGCAGCGTCTGTTCAGTTCAGTGGAAAGCATTTTGAAAGTTGTTTGTTCTCTTGATTAGGTATGGCTTATCATGGGACGGACCTGTGCTTAACCCTTTTACTTTCTGTATTGAAATGTAAATTTATTTCTTTCCATTCTCCCATTGCTTCCATTCTATTCAGTACAACGAGATTAATTTTTTTCATGCATGTTCCCATCTCACGTATCCACATTGTTCAGTTCAATGAGATCAGTAGCTTGATTGAAAAAATGTTTTCAATATCTAAAGCAAGTTAAATCTTTATCAAGCAATAGCAATAAATGCACATGGCTATCACTGGAGGTGCACATCAGTGGTTCGATTAACAAACTGAAATGAATTGGTAAAAGAAAAGCAACCAAGCTTGTTCGGAAAATGAAACAAATTGAACTGAACCTTAAGAAAATCAAACTGACCAAATCGAAAATTACCAGGAACCAAACCAAAATGAACAATAAACCAAATATTTTGGTTTGGTTATCGATAATTTATTAAACATCATAAAAATATAAATTATCTTGTTTGCATAATTTAATTATTGGTTGGCTTAGTTAAACTGCATTCTTTTGAAGAAAAGCAAACAAAACCAGGAAAACATCAAGTTTCTTAAAAATTAAGTTAGACCAAACCCATTTTCAAGAAGAAAAGGACTGAAAAGTCTATACGGTTGGCTTTTACAATTCAAACAAAAATTTGCTCACCCCTAGACACTTTTTCCAGGTAACTCTAGTAAACCTCAGAAAAATAAAGAGGTAATTCAACAAGATAGGAAAAAGTTGGTTAAGACTGACCAGCAGACATTGATCCAACAAATGTTTCAAGGAATCTGACAATTAACAATAAGAAATTTGAGTCGGATGCTGTGTGACTCTTCACCAAAGTCATTGTCCTGCACAACGAGATGCCTTATTTAGAACTGCATGATCATCATATTGAAATGGCTAGAAATGAAATGTAGGAGTTACAAATACCTATACATGGATATTGCCATCTGTGAATTTGAACACAGAAAACATCACAATCATTTAGTTACTTTAATGAAAGAAGTATTAAACACAAATTCATAAATGATGACATCCAGCAAATATAGCTTACCGCATCATTCAAGACAGATTCTCCAAACACCAGAGCATAAAGGTTCATATCTGTGCCAAGTTCCTACAATTAAGGCATCAGACATGAATATGTTATAATAAATAACAAGGCAGAGAAAGACATTAAAGAGTCCACCACAAGAATTTTTAGTCCTTCACAACATTCAGCGTGCTTCTACGTTTTCAAATACCACGATTGATACATGAGTTGACCAAGGGTGTTTTCTTTCCCTTGGGTTGGGGGGCAAACAAGAATGCTTATATGAACATGAATTACTCATACATATGTAGACACATAGACAAACATACTATGAGAGTTTGTTTCCCAAGCAACTATAATTAAGATCTAGCACATCAGCAATGCTTGTTTATTACCTTCATCTAAACATTAGCATGCCAGCCATGGTTCTTAATAGCATAAACTATAGCTACCTTACAGATATAGCATTTTATGAATGCCCAACATATATTTTCCTTCAGCGTGGAATGTGACATAATAATGCAACAAGCAGAACCTCATTACTTGTCCCTACAGTTACATATGCATTTCGTTTCATATGCATGCTTTAGCTAAACTGAACAATTGGAGGGGAAAAAGATTAAAATATGACTAAGTACCTGAAATATAGATAAAACAGTGACGGGATCTGTTGCTGATATTAGAGCACCAAACATAAGACATTCAACAAATGGAAGTTTATAAATGAGGTATGAGAGCCCTCCAAGGTAACTGAAACACAAGACAGAGTGAAAAAGTAAGGAGGCAGATGAAAAATATAAATCCAGCTAAAGAATGGATATCCAAGGATATGCAAATACTTACACAAGAGAACCCGTAACAATAGAAGCTATGAAGGTTCCTAAAATTGCAAATGTGACGATGGCTCCGAAGTTTGAAAAGAATGGTTTCTGTAAAGTGCAGGCAAAAGTGTAGCATCAGCATCTAAAAAAAAAACATATAATTTTATAAAGCACCAAATAGAAAGAGACGGTTGGCAATTACTCACAGGTGCTAAACTGAACCCTGACTGAGTGGAAACAAAAGTGTCAAGGATTGACAAACAACTATAAAAAATACTATATATGGCACATAAACTAAACAAAAATTTAAACATCGAAAGAGCTTCCAGTTTGGATATAATATAATAGGGGGTAGCAGAAAGAGGAAAAAGAACTCTTCGTGGAAATTAAACCATGCCCTGTTAACACAAAAACATAGAGTGTGATTGAAAGTAGAGACATACAATAAATGAAAAATGATCTATAAAGTGGAAAAGGACCTGATGCTGATTTCTGTATTTGAAATGTTAGCAAGTCCACCTACAATTAATCCTGGAAACAAATAGCAATTCAAAAACATGAGGGGTGTCTAACTCCTGCAACCTCTTTTTAGCTTGGGAAACAAGAAACATACCAATGAGAAGAGATGCACTTGCTTCAGGAAGATAATAGAATTTGTGGCGGCGAAGAACATGACCAAGAACAAAAGAAAGAACAAGCATCATGATTTGAAGGAGTATTCCAACTCCAGCGGCCTGCTGATCTTTACCAGGATGTGCATTACTAGGTGATATCTGCAGCACGCCAACATCAACCTTCTCCATTTTATCTACTTTTCTGACAATTATCCGATCCAAGCAATTTTCTCAAAGCCCTATTACTGTATTAGACACTAGTTATCAACCAAATGATGAAACATAACAGCGAAAAAGGAATTGGTAAATAAATATATCAATGAATGTTCGGAAAACATCAGCAATCAGAATAATTACAGGATTTAGAAATCATGTGACCATGAAATTTCTTTTAAGGGGAAAACTAACCTAGAATTTAAATAGGAGAAATGTTAATAGAACTCTCAGAATTGTCCACTGGAAGAAGAAAACAATAATATCCGTTGGGATAGTTTTTGGGTGTTGAAGAAGCAGGATTTGAATTGCTAAAATTTTTATATAATAAACGAAAAATTCCAAGTATGTTATTGCTAAGTGTTGTCCTCTACCTAGATTCATTTAGTTTTCATGTTAAGAATGAGGAAACCAATCTCACAAAATCAAATATAATCCAAACTAGTCTTGTAAAAGGAGGTTTACTTAAAGATAACTAAGATTGAAAAACTTAGATAAAAGCATTGCACAAGATGATGCACGGTAAATTCACAACAAGCACCAAACAATGAATCAGCAGCACAAGCAATTGCAATAACTATTAATGTTTATGATGAAGAATTACCAGCCATAACAGGACTTTCAGCGGAAGTAAGCAAGGTGCATAGAATTTGTCGTTGTTAACAAGGCAAAACACATAGATACAAGAAGGGAGGGACGGAGGAATCTGAAATCTATCTACACTAATATATAAAAGTGAAGCAGATTATGAACAGGGAATAATTGAAACAGTGTATCATCCATCATGACCTTCTGTTAAGATTTTTTCCTTCCCTATCCTTAGCAAAACAGCTATGTTTGGTCACCTCCTTAGCTTCTCCTGTGGGTGTTTTCACTTTGACCATAGTTCCTCCTCTAAACCTCAAACAAGGTGAAAGGTTACTCCTCTAAACCTCAAACAAGGTGAAAGGCTCCTCCCCTAAACCTCAAACAAGGTGAAAGGCTGACTCATTTTGAATATTGTAATGAGCAAATGTTCAACCATCTTTCAATTTTTTCCCATAAAACATCAATATTTGCTGATCAGGACTTCTACGTCCAAACCAAGTTCATCAATTCAACGATGGAATAAACCCAGAAGCATACATACAAAGTTGGATCGAATTATGAACCAAGAAATAACAACCAATGATAATACGATAAAAGAAAAAAGACCCAAAAAGAAAAAGGTAAAGGAATGAGATGGGTACCCTAATCTTGGGGAAGACGTTGCTGCTCTTGACCTGGGGAGTAATGGGTTTACCAGCAAGGGTCTTAAGAAAGATCTGCTCCCTTCAGCTTCAGCTTTTCTGATTGGTAACAACAGAGAGAAGATTTGAGAGAGAAGGGAGAGAGAAAGATACTGAAATTGATAGAAACCGGAAAGGACAAATTGAGATTGAATTTTTTAAGGTAAATTACTCGCAAATTCCTAAGTCTTTGGTCTAATTTTATACCTTCTCTTTCCTCACATTGATATTTATAAAAATAAAATGTTATTTTTTTATTATTTTTTATTTTCTTTATTGAATATAAATTCAATATTTAATTCTTTTACTTCTATCAAATTTAGCTTAATTTAATTTCTAATATCATATTTTTTAGAAAAAAATCAAATTTAAAATTAATCATAAAATAATTTTACAACATTAAAATATTATTTTGAATTTAAATTTAAATAGATAATTCAACAAAAATATTTCAAATAATTTGCGATTTCATAGAAAAAATCATAATTTTTTAAAGTTTAAAATTTTATCATTAGCAACTAATGATAAATATTTTGAAAAAAATATAATAAATTTTAGAAAAATAAATACAAAATAAAATTTATATTATATATAAATAATACAAAAAATGAAATAAATAAATAAATAAATAAATACATATGAATTAAAATTTATTGACGTTAAAGAAATAATAATATATATATATATATATTAAAAATCATAAAGTTTTAGTTTTTATGAAATTCAAAATTTTATTTAATATGTAAGTTTTTTTAATTTATTTATTATTCATAAGCAAATTGATTTATTTGATTTTTTTATAATAATATAATTCAAAATTAAGAGTTTCCTATTTTCAACTAAACAATAAAATTTAAAATTTAAATCTTTAAAATCACAAATTTAAATTTCACTTAATTTTTTTCAATCCAGAGAAATTCTAATAATAAAAATATATTTATTTATTTATTATTAATATAATTCAAAAGAATTATTCAAAAAAAATTAGTTCAATTACTTACATAATTTTCAAAATCATATTAATTAAGATTAATTCAAATAAAAAAAGTCATTAATACTCTAATCTAAATTATTTTTCTGATAATATTTTAATTTTAAAAAATATAAAATTTATGATATATACAAAATGTTAATAAATTATATATTATGATTCATATGTAATCATTTTATTTTATAATATTAATACGATATATAATAAAAGTTTTCAATTTATAAGTGATATATTTTTTTACAATCATTAAATAAATATACATATTTTAATATTTATTGATTATTTTTAAAATTTGAAGGAAGTATACAGGACAAAGTTTATTTATCGTTATAAAATATATTAAATACAGATTTATTATATTCTAAACGTTTTATTTTACTTATAATTTTAAATATTTTAATCTTATGAATAATCAAATTTATTTTTATCGACTTCTACTATCAATGAATTACATTCTTAAAGACAATATCGTTGGAAAATTATTTTTTAATATATAATTTTTGTAATAATAATATTTTTTTCCTTTTTTCTTATTTTTGTTCAACTATCATTTTATCTTAATTTGTTTAAAATTCACGTATTTATCTATTACTGTACAACTCTTTTACCAATTAGTAGTAAAATCAACCATTTTTATTTCCATTATAATAATTTAAATAAAAAATTCATATAATCAAATTTAATTAATCTAAAAATTAATTTAATTTCATTTTCATTATAATAATTGTACCATAATTTAATGGTACAGTTATTATAATTTTACACCATTTCAACCTGATGCGATCATTGTTAGTATTTAGAAAGAAATTTCACATCGAATTTTTTTAGGCAGCTTTGTTTTGAATCTGGACACGAACCACGTATCAATGTTAAGGTCCCGTAGCTCAGTTGGTTAGAGCGTTGGTCTTATGAGCCGAAGGTCGCGGGTTCGAGCCCCGCCGGGACCAACTTAATTAAATTTGTTTTTTCCCTAAAAGATGATGCAGAATTTTATATGGTTTGCAATTCATGTCATTCAAATTACACTTTTTCATTATTTTTATTTCAAAAAATAAATTTTTTTGTGTTAATTTAATTCAAAGTTTGAATGAAAATTAATATATTCCACTATAAATTACTAATGTAACCTCGATATGATTTTCTACTTTTTGTGAAATATGATATATGATGTGATCTATATAAAAATTCATAATCTTACAAAAATATGATATAACAAATCTATTTATAACTTTATTTTTCATTATTCACTAATTTAATTTAGCTTAACTTAAATCATTATATTTATTATATTTATCATTGTCATGATCATTATTAATTTAAATGTCAAAAATCATACGTCAATTTCACCTATTAGAAACATCACATTCTTTATTAATTAATTAATAATACAAATTTATTCTTAATATTACTTCACTTCTAATGTGAATTTAGTTGATTTAATTTAGGAGAAATGCAAATAGATGATTAACATAATGTAAGGTATGATGACAAGCTATTAGTTGATTGTTAGATAAAACAGCTGCTTCAGTTTAGTTGAGCTGTCATTTACATTGAGTTATGATAATGTTCTCATCAACCAAATATTTATTTATTTATTTATTCTTTTTCAGAATATAAAATCCATATAACATATACTTTCAATCTATTGCATACAAGAAAAAATCCTATTTTAAAATATTATTTAAATGAAAATTCATATCATCTAAATCCATAGAAGATGACATGGACCCTTCGGTAAGCAAATAGACATGAACCCTGCCCCCTCTGTTTGCATTTTTCTTATATTACACTCCAAGCTCTTTACTCATGCTGCTACTAACCCATTTCTACAAACCACCTACCGGCCATGAAACTCTGCCATCACTCCTGTTGCTTCTTCTCTGGTATCCTTCTTCATACTTATTTAACATTTTCTTCTTCCTTTTTTTCTTTTTTTTTTTACATAATCATTGATTATATATATTGCTTATATGTTAATCCTGATTAACCAATAATTTAATGTTTTGTTTTCAGTTAATTTCAATCCATGTTTGAATAGTATTCTAAGTTGTTTCTTATTAAATTATATGGAAATCATATAGGTTGAATGCAATTTGATGATTTAATTTAATTTGTTTGATTGATTTACAAAATCGTTGATTCTTTCATGATTTTAAAACGATAAAAGACATTTTATTCATCAAACTAGTTCAGATCCGATGTTTGGTATTATGAATGATATTATGGTTAATGGTTAGATATTAGTAGCTTATTATCTGCATGGCTTCAGGAGATTGCTTCAGGTCAATTATTTGCCTCAAGAAAGCAAAGAAAGATAGATCCAAGAACATTAAGGTACATTATTAAGCCAAAAATGATTTGGTAAATACATTGTTATATCATATAAATATGTTCATTTTTTCGAGAATGGAATTTAAATTATATAAAAATAATAAATTACTAACTTCAGTTGGTTATACTATCGATTATATGCATGAAACAGGTACACTCAGATGGATGTGAGGAAAGTTCCAACAATCATATAGAATCTATCAGTCCTGCTGATGAACAGCCTCAGATAAGTAATGCTGTTCCTGCAATAGCTGTTGAGCATAAAGCTGCTGTTCGGATTCAAACTGCTTTTCGAAGATATTTGGTAAACTTGAGCGTAAACATGTCATTATCTTAAGTATTTGATTTAAGAGTTCTAGCCTAGCTAGAGGTGTAATTTTTACGATCAGTATGCTTTGATTACTTTTGTTTCAGGCAAGGAAATCAGTGCGACGTTTCAAAGGAGTAGTAAGATTCAATGTGTTGGCTCAAGGGAATGACACTGAAAAGCAAGCTTCAAACACATTAAGTCATATTCATTCATGGAGTTACATCCAATCTCAGATCATGGCTCGCCGTCACCATATGGTCACTCAAGGCCGTATCAAGCAAAAGAAGTTTGAAAATCAGTTGAAACTCGATGCCAAACTTCAAGAGCTTGAGGTATCTTAGTCTAATTGTCACTTTAGCTTCCACTCTCATTTCAACTATCTAGCCGTGGTTTATGCTTCCCGCATGCTTCGACAGGTAGAGTGGAATTGCGGCTCTGATACAATGGAAGAAATCCTGTCAAGGATTCAACAGAGAGAGGAAGCAGCGATCAAACGCGAACGAGCCATGGCATATGCCTTCAGTCATCAGGTCTGACAATAACTCAGAATTTCACTTGCATTTTTGCCAAAACGTCACGCATAAATTCAGACTTTGTCCGGGAAAACTAGGGATTTTAATAGCTATTAGTGGTTGCAGTGGAGAGCAAATCCTACCCAATATCTGGGCCAAGCTTATTACAGCATAGGCAAGGAAAATTGGGGTTGGAGTTGGAAGGAGCGATGGATTGCTGCTCGTCCATGGGAAGTTCGAGTTCATGCTTTGCCCAAGAAATCTCACAACAAGCAAGCTGCTAAACCAGACCCCAATCCCACTTCATCAAATGGGAAGATTGTCACTAAAATCAGAAATTCATCTCACCCAAATCATATTGTGAGTTCATCTATGCAATAATACGATGAATTTCAATTTTTCTTCTTGTGGGTTGTTGTATTTCGGATTGAATTTGAGTTTAAATTTTGCATGTCTATATTTGATTCATATATTTACTGGTAAATCAAGTGGATTGATATGACAAACTATATAAATAAGTATTTTTGGTGATTTTGGCAGGATGTGTAAAAATAAAAGCTCTTCTTTTGATTTACAATGTTTATATAAATTGTTTGGGATTTGTTCTCATGTTCTGAATTGTATTTCTTAGACATCAACTTACTAGTGTAGTGTAGTGTTCATATAATATTATAATGCTTCTTTCATTTTAAAAGTAATTATTTAAAAAATAATTATTTATTTGACATCATAAAATAAAATTATCTATTTTACTTCATTATATTAAATTTGTTTAATAAATTTCTATTTAATTCTGCCAAAACTCAACAATATACTTATTAAATATTTTTAAAATTATTTTATTAAAACATCACACTAGTAAATCATTTTCTTAATTTGATAAAATAATCAAAATAAATAATTAAAAAAATGAAGAAATTAGTCATAAAATTTTATATCTTATCATATTATATTTTATCATCACATTTTATAGAAAAAATATTTGTACTGTTCATATTTAGTTTAATTATATTTATATTATATCCTATTAATTTTATAAATAATTTAAATAAAATAATATATTTATTTAATGTCTATCTTTTTATATGCATTTTACAACTCAGCCACCAGCACGTTTTAAATGATTTTATTACATAAAAAAAAAAAAGGGAAAGAAATTCAGTCCATAAAAGCAAAAAGAAAACGAAAAAGAAAGGGGAAAAAAATTGTGGGACCCATAGACGTGTCAATTGTACACGCCCCCTTCATTGTCAAGGCGCGTGGCCGGAGCACTGCTGTCTTTGTTTTAACTGTTAATTGTCAATTGAAAATGAAAACCCTAATTCCTTTCTCTGTTGTGTGTTAGTGTAGAACAGTTTTCAGCCAAAAACCCTTAACAGTCTCCCCCTTCCTTAAAACCCTAAATAACCAAAAATCGTTTGTGCTTTAACCTGAAAGCATCATTTTGAAATCAAATAAAAAGAATATATAATTAGTAATTTGTAGAATTTGTTTGATATTGATGAATGGCTACAGTGCCAACTAATGCTAGCAGCAATAGCTGCAGCAAGAAACTGTATGCCCAAAATCCTAGCCGTATTCCTCGACCAACGCCGCCGCCCGCAAACCGCTTTGACACGGTGGCTCCCGAAGGTTCCTCGTCTAGTCACAGTGGTCTCCCCTACAATGGGGCAGGAAGCTCAATACCCGGGTATGTTAAATTTGATACTGATAATAAGGTTAGGATTAGCTTGAACTGTGGATCTAAATCTGCTGTTAGGGAATTGAAGAGGAAGTTACTGAGCGAGCTTGATCAGGTTAGAAGCTTGAGAAAGAAACTTGAAGCTAAAGAAACTAATAATAAATTCACTGGGTCTCATGCAAATGCAACTCTAGCTAGGGTCAATTCGGAGGTTAGTTGTGTGGGGCCCACCAATTCGCGGCAGATGCAAGAATTATTAGCTGATAACCATGTTAGTAATACTAGTAGTCGTTATGAAAATTTGGATAGAGATGAGCGAACTCCAAATGTTTCTAATAAAAAGGAAAAAATGTCGAATTCCAAGAATAACGCAAAGAAGTTGAAGCCAAGTGACGCAACAAAGAAGAAAGGAGGCGTACGAGATGTAATGGGTTGGGGTAATGGAGAGGTATCTAAGAAATGTGGTGATTTGTTGGAGAGGCTGATGAAACATGAGTATGGATGGGTGTTTAATAAACCGGTAGATGCGAAGAGATTGAAGTTGCATGATTATTTTACAATTATAAAGCATCCGATGGACTTGGGGACAGTGAAGAGTAGGTTGAAGAAGAACTGGTACAAGTCACCTAAGGAGTTTGCAGAGGATGTGAGATTGACGTTTAATAATGCAAAGAAGTATAATGAGAAAGGGCAGGATGTACATATCATGGCCGATGTGTTGCTAAAGCTATTTGAGGAAAAGTGGGCAGAGATTGAGGCTGAGTTTAGTTATTTTAAGAGGCTTGATATGAGGAGGCATGATGCAAGTTTGCCTAAACCTGCTCCGAGAAAAGCACCAGCTCCTTCTGCTCCCAATTCTGCTCCTCTGCGCAAAATGCCTTCAGAGAGTAGGATTTTGTCTAGATCGGAATCTATGACAAATCTCATTGATTCTAGTTTGAATGCTGCTAATATTGCTAAAGATGATGATAGTACACCAGCGTCAAAGAATCATAGGGAAATAGATCCTCAAGGGAGGGCTATGACTTTTGAAGAGAAGCAGAGACTGAGTGCAGACCTTCTGAATTTGCCTCCAGATAAATTGTATAGTGTTTTTGAGATTATGAAGAAGAGAAACCCCAGCCTTTCTCAAGAAGGTGATGAAATTGAGGTGGACATTGATAGTTTTGATTCTGAGACCCTATGGGAACTTCACCGGCTTGTAACTAGTCACAACAGCAAGAGAATTGCTGAACCCGAGGTTCAAGCAGGAGGTGAAGCTGGCCACAACATCCATGATGCTGTAAGACCATGAATCATTCTTGAGTTCAGTCCTGTCTAGTTTGCTACATAAATTCCTGATATTTGATACACATTCTTCATATTCTTCATATGATTTTTCATGCAGAATATGACATCTGGTATGACTGAAGTACAAGAATCTAAAGCTGGTAAGATCTTAAAATTAGTATGATATATTTTTCCCTTATCCAAGTTTGCTTTTTGGTGTGAAATTGAAAAACCTGTCTATTTTAAGCAGTTGAAAAGTTTACTGTCCCATCTCCTGGTCAAAGAGAGAGACAAGGTGACAATGTAAGCGGATCAAGTAGTTCCAGTAGCTCTAGCAGTGACTCTGGCTCCTCTTCAAGTGGTAAGTGAGGCATTACTCTTATCTACTTAAGTGAGGCTGAATGAACAAAATTTTTCAGGTGATAACTGTTCAGATTATGAACTCTAATTTATGTGCAGATTCCGACAGTGATAGTTCATGATATCTATCAGATTGTGCAATGACATGGGAGTTCACAGGTTCAGCTGAGGTAGGAAACACCTTGATTATCTAACTATATTATCACATCCCTTTTTTCTCCATATACATCCTAATATTTGTTCAGTTGATCTTCCAAACACGTTGCAGTAGAATTAGTTCATTATGCTTGCAAGTGTTGTGAAAACTTGCAACTGGTACTGCATCATCCTTTTGTGAGATTAGAGAACATTCTAGGCATGAAGGAAGTTTTTTCTTTCCGCATGTTATTTTTGGTGTTAAGACATAATCTCATGAAAATCTTTTGCTCGTTGTCTGGAGTATTACCCCAATGTAATCACGCCTGACATCTTTCAGTGATAGATATTTTCTGTTTCTTTCTTTTCCATGAAGTTTTCTATTAGATTTTGGTAAAAGTAGACGTGATCATATATCAATGGAAGTTAAATGCAACAAGCTCTTATTTCCAATTTTCTTTTTCTTGTTTTCATTGCGAGAGATACTGATGGACTGTCACTCCAGGGAGCATTTGCCAAATACTTAAATCCTGTTAGGGCAACCCATGTAACTGATTTTATCAATCAACATTAGTTATAACTCATTTGTCAATAGGATTTCAACATCTTACTGCTCATAATGCTATTTGTAATGCACGACAATTATAACCTGAAATGTGATCGCTTAGATTTGAAATTGATACTAGAACTTGTAACCATGATCTGACCCTGGTCTCGCTTGGTTTTATCATCATAGGTGGAAAACATTGTTGAAAATCATAGTTTTTGAATCTGCTTTACCAAGATGCCAGTCAAATATAGATTATTGACTCCAAACATGTGCAGAAATGCATTACAAGGCTGGGTTTCTTGGCAAGAGTATGAAAGTGATGCTTTCCTTCGTTTCTTTCTCATCTTTTGGCAGCATTCTTTATGCGTTCTTTGACTTCCTTTTCATCTTCTGGCAGGTTTTTATTTTTTATTTTTTTATACTAATAGCTCATATATGGTGACTTGTATACATGTACTGGTTTCCTGTTTTGGTTGCAGCCATACCTTAGATGTAGAATGATCCATTTCTATCTGCACCCCACAGTCATGGAGATACTGATTTTACCCTACACTCAAATTTTGGAATGATATCTCTTTTACCTCAAGTAACTGAAAATTGTACCATAGATTCTTTTTTGTCATTTTGGGAGTCTGCTTCAAAGCTGCTTCAATTGGGTTTTTCTTCAAAGCTGCTTCAACTGGGGTTTTCTTAGATGAGGTAGGGATCAGGATTACCTTCTATACTAACATCAGAATTGTCATGCAATCGCTTGCAGTTGAAATGGAAAAAGAAAACATACACTAAATGGAATTTCTTTATCTTTTGTGGTATGATATGTCCATTTCTCTGCGACTGTGGTTCCAAATGATGTGTGTTTCAATTGAGATTTATCGGTGTGATTATTTGCCATAGCTAAGAGTACATGGTGGATCTCATATCGGTATGGTGTTCACCTCATTACTCTTGATATGTGATATGAATCCGATCCAAGTACCATCCATTTGTCGGGTTATTGAACAGAAGTGTAAGCATTTAGTCGAGTCTACTATGAAAGAACTAGCCAAGTAAATTTACATTGGAATGAAGTTAAAAACCTTAGATAGGGTATCATTGATGCAAATATTAATGGGAATTGGTAGTTAGGAGCTCCCTGATTTTCTCTTCTCCATATGTTGAAAGCAACAATCTTGAGGTATTGATTCAGTTCCATCATGGAGAGCTTCATTTTACATGTTTTCGTTGTGTCAATAACAGTTCCATCGTGGTTAAAATATTTAGGGGCAATTGTAGCGGTGAATTTGAATTAGGCAAATTTCCAACCTTCATGTTCTTCAATAAAGTAAATAAAATGATATTTATGCAAAAAATTATAAAGAAATAAAAAAATCAAAAGAATTTTAGAAAACAACTTTGTTTCTACTATCATACAAGTGAACCCATAACCTTCATTCATAAAGACCCAGTTCGACACAAACTCAAAAGTTTTCCAAATCATTTTCAAGCAACGGATCAAAGTAAAACAATCGAAAATCCTGCAAACCATACTAAACATCAAAGTGAAAATTCAAAAGCAAATCTCTTTGAAGCAGAAATTAGTCGAGGGGACACCACATGCGATCTAACCATTTAATTTTAATATTACTTTTGTTTACAAGTCCTACCATAACAAATAAATTATTCTACACAATAATTTTTAGAACTTAGGAATTGATTTGTAAGATTTCCTCTACCTTTTGAAGTTTGTAATTGACTAGAAGAGAGCATTGGAAAGCTTATGTCTATTTCTGGTTAGTCCATTACAGGTTTTTCCTTTTTTTTTTTTTTGGTTAAAGGTCAAAATGAAGTTCTGATTAGTTTTTTGCCGAGATGGTCCAGCTCTACCGGAAATTTAAAAAGAAATGAAGATACTTTCTATTCCGTTTTCATCAGTAATGGCCGGAATGGAACGGAACTGATACAACCTTTGTTAGAACTCCATCCCACAAGCAACAAGCACAGAACAACATAGTAGCAGACCGACGGCAGCAAAACAAGCCACGAAGTCCTTCGACCTAGTCGCTTCCTAATACTCCAAAGACATTACCACATATGATAATCATATCATACTATTAATTTCAGACCGGCTAATTAACAATTGCTTCTCAAATGGTTTATAATTGGATCCTTTTCACAGGGTATTATTTGATAAAACTAAGGTTCATGTAAAAAGCCTACTCTTGACTTTAAATAGAAAAGCCGGTATTGCTGGCAGCAGCAGGCGCTACCAATCTTTAAATGAATACGCAAAATTTGTGTTAACGATGAAGCGAATAATGTGATACCATTTCGGGGGGAAAATGTATGGTTTACTTGTTGGCAAACTGGATTCCCTTCTCAATAGATGCTAGTAGCTCAGGTTTCAGCTTCTCCAAGCCTTCCTCTTCATAGTCGGAAAGCGGACCCAACCCAAGAACCTCCTCGACACCATTCTCTCCAAGCCTTACCTGAAAACCAGAAGGAATTAACATGCTTGCATTTCAAGAACAAAAAAGAAAAAGGAAAACAGAGACATGCAAGTTGAGTAATAGATCTAGCAGATAATAGAACCAAAGCTTGATATGATTTCTTATATGCAGCCATCTTGAAAATGAGCATGCATCAATAAACTATGTCAAACAAAAATAATTTGGACAGTAAACTTTGTAACAGTCAAAAATATAAAATAAAATCCAAATAACTAAGAAAATCGCCTGATTTTTAGTCATTTTGCTTTTAAAGAGGCCGCCCATCATGAGACCCACCTCAATAGAGAAAAAGAGAATGTACTCAACCAACATATAACCATCTAATATCAATGAAAAGTCAAATCACCTTTGATGCGAAGAAAGGAAGTTCAGTGACACTTGATTGTACAAACGAACATTCCACCACATCTGGAACCCCATTGAGTCCCTTCAAGCAAGCATCAGCAAACAAGGCACCTGCATAGCTGCAAAACACTCATCAAAAACAGTGAGCAACCAGAAAAATTGTTTTCATCATTCTGTTGCATACAGAACAGGAAGAGACTGATCAGAAAAAAAGATTGTCAAGAAAGAACAATGGTACAAAATGACAACAAAAGATGTGGAAAATATTCCAAGGATGCATACAAAAACAAAAAGCATTGATTATAACTAAATTTACTGAATAACTTTTCAAAAGAACATTTTAGGGTAATGCTCCTGTGGACTCAATTTGACGTGTCTAGCCATTGATCATTCAGTTTGAGGAATTTTTAAACTGCCAATGAAATTACACATCATGTATAATAATAATAATCCACCCCTCAATCCCAAAAAATGCAAGATCAGAGTCTTGTATTCACTTAGCTTCTTTAAATTTTCTGGCTCAACTTAGCGTCAAAAAATTTCCAAGAAAAATAAGATTTTAGCCTATGATAAAATGTTCAAAAATAAGCCTCGGCAATAAACTGTAAGTACAAAGCAAAACTTACGCCATTGACAATGTTGCAGATCCCTTTCCAGCCTTTGCTTCAACGACCTCAGTGCCTCCATCCTGAGTTCTCTTTGTAAGACCTACAATCTCTTCATCTGACAAATTGGCTGTTGGAGTAGCCTGACAATTTATTGGAAAAAAAGAAAGAGAGAAACAAAGAGAGAATATGATTAGACAAAATAAAGTTTGATAAAGCCATATCAAAAGCATTTGCATGTTCTAACCAAAGCTACATCTATGAGAGGTCAACACAAAAGGCTTGTAGAAGCAGTTACTTGTGAAAACAATGGGAGAATTGTTATCCCTGCATGACCGCCAACAACTGGTACATTAACCTCTGCAAATTAAACCATAAAGCTAATAAACACATGAGATCTGCACATATACATCAAACCTACATGAATAAGTTTAAAACTTCAACAGAATATCAGAATTTGACTCTGTAGACCAAATTAGAAGACACTAAAAAAGCAAGCTTAAAAAAGTCATATCAACTTGAAATAAGTACTTATCCTTCCAAAAGGTATGTTCTTTTTTGAAAAAAAAAAAGATTCAAACACAAAAACCTGGACAACAGTTCAAGACAAGATGGTGATTTAGACAAACCTGCAACAGGGACCTTGGCCTTTCCAGCATAGAAAGTCTTAGCCCTAACTACATCAAGAGTGGTTACACCAAATAATCTTTTCTCATCATAGGTTCCTGCCTTCTTGAAAACCTCAGCAGCAATAGGGACAGTGGAATTCACAGGGTTGCTGATCATATTAACAAGTGCCTGATTGCAAAATATTCGACCTCAGCAGAAAAAATTGCAGAAAGTTAAATCAAATCCCCAAAATGGTCAGAATTAGAAACTCACATTGGGGCAGTACTTGGCAATTTCTTTACAGAGACCCTTGACAATTCCAGTATTGATATTGAAGAGATCATCACGTGTCATTCCTGGCTTTCTTGGGACACCGGCGGGAATGATAACAACATCTGAACCAAGTAAAGCTTGCCCTAGCTGATCTTCTCCCACGTACCCTCTCACCTATAAGAAACAAACAAATAAGAATAACCAATAAAGTTTCAATGGAAATTCCTTACGGATTAGGGTGCAACTAAGTTGAAGTCAAATATAATATTAATTAAGAACTCCATTTTTTTGCAGGAATTCAAGGCTCAAACTTCGAAGGAAAATGAATTTTGAAACAGAAAAAGCGTGCAAAAAATGTGAATAAATTCCTCAAGAACTCAGTTCAATTTTTGAACATGATACAAGCCTGTAAACCTGAACTGAATGATTAAAATTCAAATATAGCAGTAACATTGATAATAGATTACCAGATTAGTTATGCACAAGACAAATACTAATATTATAGAAATGTAGAAAATTTAGCACATGAAAACGTGAGAAAGTTTGCCTTTCCTGTTATCAAACCAAGACAAATCAATAAAACTTAAAATCTAACAACAATTCAAAAAATCAAATTAATTCTAAACACAAGAAGACAAAATTGTAATGATCCTATGAAATCTAAGCAACTTAAGCATGTAGATAATCAAATCTAATCATAAAAAATGAATGAAAACTAGGACTCTGGAAAGAACATAGCAGACAATAATTGAGCTAAAATAGTGTAATTACACTAGCTCTGGTGTTGATGTGGCTGACATCAGCGGCGACACCAGGTGTGTTTGCAATATCATATAGTGAGAGACTAGAGACAAGAGGATTAAGTTTCATGAGAAGTGCTAGTGGCTGACCGATACCACCGGCAGCTCCGAGCACGGTCACCTTACGGTGAGGGACAGACTCGGAGGCGTACCCACGGCGGAGGAGGTGAGAAGATGATGAGGAAGTTCTGTTCGCTAGGGTTTTGACGGATCTGAACACGGATGACCTCATTTTTCACCTTTTTCTTCTGAGAGAGTGAAGAGACGCGGCAGAAGACGGCCACGAAAATGAGAACGGAAAGAGGGTTTAAGTAGAGAGGTGTTCTCTGTCTGTGCTGGTGTCGAGGGGGAGGGATATTCGGATTTAATTCATTATAGAAAATAAAAGGATTATGGTTGAATTGGGCACCTGAACTTTTAAAGTTGTTCAATTTAACCCTTTTAGTATTTTTTTTTACGAATATCAACCCGACGAATTTTAAGGGCAATTTCCCAAATTGGTGCAAATATTTTTCAAAATTCTTCCTTTAGTGTGAGAATAAAAAAAATTCTCGGTTTGGTGTGTTTTGGGAGTTGGCCGCCGGTTTAACTAGCGGCCAACTGACGTGGCGAGAAAGTGCTGATGTGTCGAAGTTGGCCGCCGGTTTGAATGGCGGCCAAGTACAGGTGGCATAATAAAAGTTGGCCGCCGGTTTGAACGGCGGCCAAGTTGCCCCTCCTCCGGATCTACTCATATTGTAATTATTAATTTTATTTTATAATATAATTAATAATATAATAAATGATTAAGTAATGATTAATTTAATTTTATAATATAATTGATAATATAATAAATGATTAAATAATTATTATTTATATTGAATAATAATAATTGAATAAAAATGAAAAAAGTAATTATTATTATTATTATTATTATTAAATTGAATAATACTAACATTAATTATTTGGAATATTAATAATAAGTAATAGTATTATTATTTAATATGAT
>CANYBF010824465.1:0-19167 GCA_948192965.1 Dalechampia spathulata
TGTACGTATGCGGCCTCTGAAATTTTAGGTTGCTTCGAAATGTAAATCATGTCGAGGAAATATTTGATTTTGAAATATTTCGATTATAAACTTTCGGATCAAGTTCAAGAATGGGTTTGTATAACAAATTATATCATGCAATTAAACCATTGATTTTCTTAGTAGGAGATATCCAACAGCTGGAAAACGAAATTTACACCGGCAACTGAAATGGGTCGATAATGATCGATCACTAGGATGAGCGTGCTTTCTTTTTCCGGCGCGGGAAAGAACAGGCAAGCGGTGATGAGTTAAACTTTTCTTTTCTTATCGAAACCTCAGATAAGTCAAAGTTAGGATGTTTACTGGTGCTTCAGGAGAGAGTGAATCTTCTGTTAATGCATGTAGAGCGCTAGTGGGGGGGGGGGGGGGGGGAGATCTGGGTTTCAATTATTTTTGCCGCCCGTCAACGCAAGATTTGCAAACTTTCCAGGTCAATTACGTAAAGCCAAGCTTTGCCACCCTTGCAAGGAAAGTTGGCTGTAATCCTACCACCATTCTTGTTTCTTATTATTGCTATAACATGTGAAAAATCTGCTCTCCTTAAAATTCCTACCTTCAACTTCGTCTCTAACCTAACTTTGGACCAATACCATATTATTTTGGAAGATAGCTTCTAGATAAAGGAAACAGTTTCAAGAACTTGGTTTTGTCTAAGCATCTTCCTGCAACTTGGATCAACTAACTTCTAACGTATATATGGTCATTCATAGTCATTAGCTCCTATGGGATCCTAACATGGCCTCCAACGGTCAAGAGAAAAGAAAGGTTCTACAGGGAGCTAATGATTGAATCGAAGCTTGTCGTTTAATTTGCTGGTATTGTTCACTTGCATTAAATGAAAAGAAATGAAGTTTTGAAGTATCAGAAGCATTATTGTAATCATAAGTTTACCTGCCAGAAATGCCAATTCCATATCAGCATTAATAAGATAAAAGTTGGTCTGTTTCATCATCACAAAATATCGAATAACCAGTTCATACATCTTCAATGATTGTAGCCTGTTCCTCCTAACCAGCTATTTTTGCCGGAGGTGATTTGTGCAGAATAAGGGGAAATTACACTTCTCAGAATGAAACAATTGGCTCATGATTGATGTCTCATGTCAGGTCATGGCGTAACAAATAATATTTGGAATTAAAGAATAAAAATCAAAATTTTGTACTATTTGTTTGAGAAAAGAACTGGCAGATGAAAGTAAACGATAAGCAGAAGTTAGAGTGTTACTGGTAAACGCAGTCCATCGTAGCTTAGTTGTACATCAATTCCTTCCGTCTCCATCAATTTCAGAAGATACTCGTTCACCTTTTCATGATCCATCATGTGCATCATGCCTGACCAAGAACAAGAACATAGGGGCAAAATCTCAATTTGATTTACACAATTACATCGAGCCACTTGAAGCTCTTCAATAGATGTTTCTGATGGAAGTACATAAATGCTTACACATACCAGTGAAAAGCGTTCTCTTTGGCTGAATTTTCCGAACTTCCTCTAAGGCCTGCAACGAATGTTGAATGGAAAACAAACTTTAGACTGTATTTTTCACTCAACCCAATAAGAAACAGGAAATCTGGCAATAATCAAGACCAAAAGCCAACACCCTGTCATGATGCATATAAATCATCATACCCTTGGAAGACCAAAATGCGTGGTTGATGACCGATCAGGCCTCAGAGCATCCTGAAGAATTTGCTACACATATAAGCTAAATGGGAAATAATACATAAAGCAATTAAGAAACATTAACACAAAAATGCATGTGTATCTTTCCTCTGTTGGACATGCATGTGTACGTGAGATTAGAGAGAGAGAAAGCAAGAGAGAGAGAGGATGGAGAGACCAATATCAGAATTTCACAGTCCTTGAGCAGCGGATACGTTTCTTCAGGTATGTCACTTACATCACTGCAAACGAAGGATTGACTCTAGAATGAGGATAGGAAAACAAAGAAAGGTATTTTCAAAACTACATGAAGCTTATTAGCATTATTACCTGATATAACATATGTTCCCAAATCGGAAACCAAGAGAACGATAACCAGGACCATGCCACACTGGTAAGGGGGTAAACTGAAGAAAAGCATACCAAATTAATATAGTCCATCTTAGATATGGCAGTACCTAGCTCCCTACATGCATCATTACTTCGACGTTTTTTTCCCCCAAAAAAAAAGTTCAGGAATGCAAGACGAGGTTAATATTCCCACACTTGGAAACCAACAAGAGAATACAGAGAATTGGTTTCGCTAAATGATTTGAGTAAAATTCACAAAGAATGGTGTCCTCATGCAGTCATCTAGCAGCTCTAACAAACGCCAATTTGCAAATAGGTAAGATTAGCCTGATCATTGGAAAATTCACATTTTGCATGTCCATAAAGTTTGTATTCCATTAAAACCACAGTCTCACCTATAGTATTTTTCTGTTTTCCAGTTAATGATCCAAATTTAACAAGTGTAGCATATCCGCAATTGCAAGAAACAAGAAAATGGAGTTTTCAAAATTTATGAATTTTTCAAGCACATAGAAAGACTCAATACTATGATTACCTTAGACTAAAAATCTAATTTTTACATGTTCAAATAATATCTGTTGAACCAAAATGAGAGTGTAGTTGATGCTAACAGAAGAATATGTTGATACCTTCAAATCACATACAACAAATGGCTCCTCCTTTATGATGTTAAATTGTAATGCGGAGACAGCAGCACCAGGTATAACCACGCTTGTATCCACCAAATAATAATGAGTCTTCTTCATTACCTGAATTTATTTTATCAGCATATCCAATCAAGTCTGATATTAAGAATATCAAAAGAAAGAAAGGACCAGTATCTAATGCACCGTTTGAAACTAATGGGTATTTTAGGAGGGAGAGAAAAATACATAAATTAAGACAACCCTAATTTAATGATCATGGTTAGTAATTTCCTAAAATGGATGATAACGAGTTCACAACAAATTGGGAATAAGGTGGAGATAACTGGCTTACTTGTCATAATATTATCAGCTTCAACAAACAAGCTCAAATCTTAAGTTTAGCAAGAAAAGATATAAACTGCAATAGATGATATTGGCCTAGTAGGGAGTCCAAACAAGACAAGAAAAGCAAATCTGTAGCAATAGAACTGAAAATTTCACCTCAAAATCCCGGTTGGCAACATAGATTGGAATAGAAGGCTGGACATTGTTTGTCCAATCTCGAAGATCATCCAGCCCTGGGGAAGCAAGTTAAGCAGGAAAAGGACCCACTTTAGTATCAAAGAGCATGCGCAATCACAATTCAAAAAGGACAAGAGAAACTTCAGGCATTGCCTTAATATAGCTTTTCCAAAATAACATTAGAAAGTGTTAACGTCAGAGACCTCCAATTGCATCAGCATGAGAATGGGTAATAATAACTGCATCAATTGTTCTTAGCCTGACAAAATGCCACTAGTTACAAAAAAGCAAACATGTGATGATAGTCATATATATAGTGTGACTCTGTGATATCAGATAAATTATAGATTAACTGTACATTCTGTACTCATCAAAATCAAAGCTTTCGTTCTAGCAATATATGATGCATATCAAGTTTTTTCTCTCATTCTGCTCAATGGGGTAAGATGGGAATTTCAACATAATATCTGGATATTATCTTAGCAAGAGTCATCTAATCCTAACTGAAATAGTTTATAAGCATTGGTAGACCAAAAATAATAGCTTGAGGAATTGAAAACCTTGTAAGTTAGAAACTAACCCAAACGTTGGAAACCATCGAAGAGCACTCTGGTAGAAAAACCTGAAAGTGCAAGTTGAAAAGAAGGTTTGATCAAATTATGCAGCGCAAACAAAAGCTTGACCAGGTAGTCACATAAGGAGTGTCTTTCACTTACTTGCCAGCATCTATTAGAATATTTTGTCTTCCAGCAGGCCCTGAATAACGAATGAGAAGGCCTGTGTTCAGTCTTTTATTCTTATTTCCTGGTTCCACAGCTTTCAAGCATACCTGAGAAATAATTGTCAAAACTGCTAGGAATCACCTCCTATTTAACTGAAGATAAGATTTCAAATTTCAAAGGTATTTATACAGAGATAATTGCAGCAATACCGGACATTTTTTCAGTGGATTAGTAAGGCAACTGAGACGTGGAATTCCTTCACTTGTTCCCGTTCCCATGAATACGATTTCAGATTGGTCTACGGGCAACTGTGGATCAGCACTCCGACTGGTATCTACAACGAAAGACCTAGTTAAAGCATTACCTCGATGAAAACCACAGCAAAACAGATTGATGATATGTGCAAGTGGAAGTCATCAACAATGATGTAATAAAGAGTCTCTTCATTGCTAACAAATTCACCACATTATTTCACTAAATCTTGGAAACGATGGAAGGAAATGAACAAAAAATGTATTACATGTTGATTGACATCCTATGACATAAATGTAACAAGATGTTCAAATGACCATAAGCCGCGCAAAGCGAGTACTAGAAAAGGTGTCTCAAATCAAAGCTAACGAAAGCCTCTCCTCCCCAAGTTTTGAAGCTATTAAATAGTAAATCTATTGAGCATAGGCACAGCAGCAATAAAATTGGAAAAGCCCATAAAACCTTCGTTTCAAGCAGATTTCTTCTGAGCAAGATGAAATAATAATTACGAAAAATAAACACATTCAAAAGAAAATTGCCATTAAAAAAAAAAACCCATTCAAAGAGTAACCTACGAAGTTCGAATTAAAATCAAGTTCTTAACGAATTTATCAAGAAGGATCCAACTGCGGAAACAAAGAAGAACACATAAACAATAGAAATGCAAAAGCTTTAGTTGATTACAAGAAAGAAGAGAAAACAGCATGGAATAGAACAGGACAGGACATACCTGAAATAGAGCAAGCTTGTATAATCTTCTTGAAAGGATAGAACCCATATTTGGAAAGTGAATGCGGAGAGAACCCAGTTCTTGATAATGAACAAGAAGTCGTGAAAGAGAATTGGTGTCTGTGAGAAGCAAAACTAACTAAAGAAGGAGATACACGAACTGTGCCAAGAAATTGAACCATAGTGTCCGATTCAGCTCTAACTTTTTAAATGATTTATCAAGAAAATTATATTCCTCTCGATTCTCAGTAATCGTTTGACTGCGAATCAAAATTATTTTGGAAGAGAAAATCAAAGAAGAAGGGAATACTAGTAAGAAAAATTCCTTTCGGTATAAAAGTATGCGGAGAAGAGGAGGAGAAGAGACTGTTTCACTCTCGGTTGGTGAAGTCAGACCACAAAAAAACGTTGACTGCGTTTCGAATGCAATAAAGTTAGAAACGAAACACACCAAATTTCCATTAATTTTTTTAAATTTTAAATATTTTTATTTAATGAAAATAATATAAAATGTAAAGGAAAATCCATAATTATGCGGTTGGTCATCTGGTTGGGTCGGATCCCTGGGAAACGGGATGACCCGCAAAATTGCCAAGCCTGGACCTTGTTTCCTTTTCCCTCCTTTTTCCTTCTACGTGCTCATCCTTTTTCCCTCCTTTTTCCTTCTTATTCTTCCACCAGAACCCACTCCAAGCAATCAAGGAAGTATTTCCCTTTTAACTTTCTTTTACCGTCCATCAATTTCCACCCAACCAAACATATTTCAATGAGTTTCCTTCGTCTGCTTTTGACAAAACGCTCGTTGCACAAAACCAAAAGATGGGGATGGGGATGGAGATGGAGATCGAAAAAATCGAAATCGAAATTGAATTCCAAATCACCAAAATTGAAAATCCCTTCTTTAGATAATCTTGGCGATGAGTTATTGACTGAAATTCTCATCAGAATGCCTGTTGACTCAGTTCATTGTTGCAAAACTATCTCTAAGCGCTGGTTATCTTTGATTTCAAGCTCTGCGTTTGCTCAAAGGTGTGCTCTTTACAGACCCGATTGCCGGCATTCTGTGATTTACCATTACTCTTATATGCTGGATGACGAGTCCAGCATGGACCCATTTGGTGTTTTTGATGTAGCAGTCTCTGAACAGACACCATGGGACGATTCCGATATAAACTCGTTTGATGGTGTTGATGTAATTGAATCTGAAAGGACGCTACCGGACTATTCCGGTGTCGACCCATTTGATGTTGTTGATATAATTGAATCTGAAAAGGCTCTACCTCTATTGAGGCCATCGTCTTTCGACTTTTTGCCCATCAACCCTGAAGAATTTGAGAGTGTTCGCTTAGAAGGTCTCACTGTTTATCTAGCAAGTTCTTGTAATGGGTTGTTGTTATGTAGTGCTAAACCTGAAGGTAGATGGCAAAGGACTTTGTATTACATTTGTAATCCACTTACCAAGAAATGGGTCTTGCTTCCTCCACCACCGCCTTTAATCGTCAATGAGAAGTTTTTTGCTCTGGATGTTTTAGATGAACGTGCAGGCTTCGTTTGTGATAATGGTTTTCATGGAGATAATCTTCGTTATAAGGTGATACTATTTCCTAAACCTGATGAGGATGGGATGAAGTCTACTGTAAAAATATTTTCTTTCTGTTGTGAGAGTGGAAATTGGAGTGATATTGATGTGGAGCTACCTCAAGGATATTCATGGGGTCAACATAGTGCGAATATTGTTTCCTACAATGGAGTGCTTTATGGGTTATTTTCGGAGGGAATTTTCATGTATGATCCGTTTAATAAACCTGATGAACTGGAGGTGGTTGATTTCCCTGAAGATATGAATGTTGCGCGTGGAAAGGATGCTTGTATTGGAGTAACTGAGGGGAAAATTCGTATATGCAATCTTTCTATAGAATCCATAGAATTTGACGTTGAATTTTATATAGATATGTGGGAGATTGAAGATTTCAGCAAGCGGAAATGGTGGAAACCCCATCACCGGTTCTGTTTGAGTGAAACTCACCAAGTTTATACTTGTGATCTCAAATGGAGAGATGGAACACCCCAGTTTGTGAAAAGTATCAGTGATGTTAATGGTGATATTATTTATATCTTCAATCATTCATCTGTTTTCTGGTGTAATCTGAAGACGAAAGTTCTGGAATCGCTCTTTCATATATCATGTTTTCATGGTGGGATCAGCAATTTCGTTCCCATAGTTCTTCCTTGGTGGCCAACTCCAGTTCCTAAGATGAAGCCAGGAGCTCAGCTTTTGAGTAACTGATAAGTTTCTGAAGTTGCTTCGCATGTCAATGATTTTTCATATCGCTGCTAGCTTTCTGTTTTAGAATGTAGGTGTTTTTGTGACATGAACACTGCTTTAGCTTTATGATCATACAATTATTTTCATGTGGTTGATCCTGATCCGAAATTGATATCCTGAATACCAACTTGTGTTTCTTTTGTCCAATTTGGGGTGAACACTTGAGCTTGGAGCTTTCTGTGAGTTTGGTTACTGGCAGAAGACGAGGTTATTCAGAATTCATGTAGCAGGCAATGGCATCTACTCCCTCCTTCCTCCTCCACCACCATCACCATAGAATAGGTTTCATCCAAGTAAAATATATATTTAATTGATCTTAACATAATAATAACAATATCTCATTTTGATTGCATTTATTAAATATGTTGATCAAATTTTACAGATTAATCATTTTGTAAATTAATATTTCATACAAATCATATATAATCATTTATATTATATTTAGATTACATATAAATTAAAAAATTAAATTATATTGGCAATGATGGAAAGAGGGTTTCCATTTCTGTCAGCAGTTTCCGTCCAACCATTTCATCTATTAATATCCATCCAGCATTACAATTTTGGTACTAATCCTAGTTCATTTACCATGGATGCTCCACCCCAACATCCCAATCAAAATCAAAAACCCCTTATTTAGATTATCTTTTTGATGAATTATTGACTGAAATTCTCATCAGAATGCCTATTGATGCAGTTCATCGTTGCAAGACCATTTCTAAGCATATTTGATTTCAACCCCTGAATTTGTTCAAAGGTATGCTCTTCATGCTTAACCATTACTGCTGTAGATCGGATGATACCGGGTCAGACCCAGTTGATGTTGTTGATGTGATTGCATCTGAAAAGATACCACCTTTATTAAAATCATTCTCTTTCAATTTCTTGCCCTTAAACTCTGAAGAATTCAAGATACATCAATCTGCCCTACCACCGAATATTGTTCATATAGCAGATTCTTGTAATGGGTTGTTGTTATGTAGTGCTCAACCTAAAGGTCTAAGGAAAAGGCGTATATCTTATATTTGTAATCCACTTACCAAGAAATGGGTTTTGCTTCCTATTCCACCACATTCTTTCGATTTGGTAACAGAACGTGCTGGCCTGGTTTGTGATCATGATGATAATGGTCGATATAAGGTGATACTATTTCCTAAAAGGGTTGAGAATGGGGTGATGTCTACTGTTAAAATACTTTCTTTCAGTTGCGAGAGTGGAAATTGGAGTGAAATTGATGCAGAGTTACTTCAACGAGTTCCGTGGGATTTACCTACCGTTCTGTGGGATTTACCTACCACTCCTATGGTTTCTTACAATGGAATGCTGTATGGGTTAACTGGATGCGGAATTTTCAAATATGATCCGTTCAATAAGCCTGATAAATTGGAGTTGATCAAATTTCCTCCAGATATGAAAAAGTTTAACCGTCATGTTTGTATTGCAATAGTTGAAGGGAAAATTCGTTTATCTCAGCTTTATAATTACTTAACAACAACACATGTTCATCTGTGGGAGCTTGAAGATTTTTGCAAACTTAAATGGCGTAAACTCCATTACCAACTTTGTACACTTGATGAGCATATCTTATCAGGAGGAGGATTTATGCACTTTTATGACAATTGGATCAGTGAGGTTGATGGAGATATTATTTATATCCCTGATCTGGGATCTGTTTTGCGGTATAATTGCAACACGAGAGTTCTGAAATCTCTCTTGTATATGGATACTAATGATGGTAAGCATCGTTTCGTCATCAATTTGTTTCCCATGGCTCTTCCTCGGTGGCCTACTCCAGTTCCTGACATCAAGTCAGAAGTTCAGATTTCCATCAACTGATTTGTTTCTGAAGTTGTCTCGTATGCCAATTATCAGCTAGCTTTCTGTTTCAGAATGTAGGTTTTTGTGACATGAACACTGCTTTAGCTTTATAATTATACAATTGTCTTCATCTGGTTCGCCCTGATGCGAAATTGATATCCTGAATACCAACTTGTGTTTCTTTTGTCCAATTTGAGGTGAACACTTGAGCTTTGAGCTTTCTATGAGTTTGGTTACTGGCAGAAGACGAGGCTATTCAGAATTAATTTAGCAGGTTGTTGTAATGGGTTGAGATATGCTAATCAAATATTACAAATTAACCACATTAATCAAATCCTTATATGTTAAACTGATCTATATAATATTTAATTTAATATATCAAACAAATTATATATAATTATGTATATCATATTTAAATCATATATAAATAAAAAATTTAAATTATATTGTGTATGAGACTGTAGTATTTATAAATGGTATGGAAAGTATTTGATGGGGTTTCCATTTCTGTCAGTGAGTTTCCGTCCAACCATTTCATCTATTAAACTCCTCCCACCATTATGATTCTGCTACTAACCTACTTCTTTTACCATGGATGCACCCCCCCAAGCCTCTTTGCTCCAAACCCAAATATCCCATTCACAATCAAAACCCCCTTCTTTAGATGATCTTTTAGATGAATTATTGACTGAAATTCTCATCAGAATGCCTGTTGATGCAGTTCATCGTTGCAAGACCATCTCTAAACGCTGGTTATCTTTGATTTCAATCCCTGAATTTTCTAAAAGGTATGCTCTTCACAAACCTCATTCCCAGCATTATATGCTAAACCAATACTACCGTAGACCGGATGATTCCAGTTCAGACCCAGCTGAGTATGTTGATGTAATTGCATCTTAAAATACGTCACTTTCATTAAAGCCATTCTCTTTCTATTTCTTGCCCATAAACCCTGAAGAATTCGGGGATTATCATTATTCCCTTCATCCTAGCCTTGTTTATGTAGCAGATTCCTGTAATGGGTTGTTGTTATGTAGTGCTAGAACTAAAGATACAGATAAAAGGTACATGTATTATATTTGTAATCCACTTACCAAGAAATGGGTGTCGCTTCCTATTCCACCAGCTTCAAATGGTGAGGCTTCTGGTTTCAAGGAAGAACGGGCTGGCCTCGTCTGTGATGATGATGATAATGGTCGATATAAGGTGATACTATTCCCTAAATATGTTGAGAATGAGATGATGTCTGCTATTAAAATATTTTCCTTCTGTTGCGAGAGTGGAAATTTTCTCCAGATATCTATGGTGCGTATAGATTGCATGGTTGTATTGGAATGGTGAATGGAAAAATTGATTTATGTCACCTTACTAAGGGCGACGGTGAAAGAGTTGTTCAAGTGTGGGAGCTTGAAGGTTTTAGCAAACATAAATGGCGTAGACTCCCACACCAGCTTTGTACGATTGATAAGGATAATGAGTATATCTCAAAGAGAGGAGGACTTAACTACTTTGCTGTCCACATGATCAGTGAGGTTGATGGAGATGTTATTTATATCCTTGATCCGAAATCTGTTTTCCGGTATAATTTGAACACCAGAGTTCTGGAATCTCTCTTTTGTGTAGATGAGAATGGGCAGTTTGGTTCCCATTGTTCTTCCCAGGTGGCCTACTCCAGTTCCTGACATCAAGTCAGAAGCTCAGGTTTCCATCAACTGATTTGTTTCTGAAGTTGGCTCATATGTCAATTATCTTCCATTGCTGCTAGCTTTCTGTTTTAGTATGTAGCTTTTTGTGACATCAACACTGCTTAGCTTTATTATTGTACAATGTGCTTCTAGATTGTATGTGCTTGATGCAAAATCTATATTCTTAATATCAATTTCCTCTGCTTCATCAAGTATATGAATTGATGATTTTGCTTTCTGATCATAGTCCATCATCATAACCAAGTTCTGGAGCATTTAACAGACTTGATTTATGCAGTTTAAAACTTGAATCAGGGATAAATTGATCAATTTGCATTCGTTTTGAATCAATATCAAACATAGGTTATCTTTGACTTCCAATCTGCCGTCCACTCATCAGAACATACCAAACAAACCCGTTTGCAGCTCTGCTCGAGTTGGCCAGCACTTGAGGTTTCAAACTTGGCAAGCTTTCTTTCAGATTTTCAGGCAAAAGACATCACTGACAACTTTGGTTAATAGGGTTCTTTGAATGGCTTGGTGTTGTGCAGCAAGGAGAGATTTTATTTTATCTGTAAACCCTTACAAGCTAATAGGATGAATTCATCCACCACCACCGTGACCCACAACCCCTCCACCTCCATCACGGCTTCTGGTGTGATAGTGAAGAGGTGATAGTGGTTTGCCGATGGTTCTGGATGAAGGAGGCTGTGTTTGCGGAGCCGGAAATGGAGGAGGAGGAGGAGGAAAGATTACAGCGCAGTTCATAGTTCAATTTAATACAGCCCACATCCTAAATAAAACTAGCTATTATTATATCATCATATATTTATTTTTTTAATTATATTATTAGTAAATTTAATTTTTCAAAATTTAAATTAAAAGAATTCTTACGTTGAATGTTAAAAAAATTCCCATTTCTTAATTAGAAATTTTAAATTTGAGTTTTAGAATCTTAATAAAATTAAATTTATGCTATTTCTAACAATTTTACCTTATTATTTGATATATATTAACTTTCTTAACAAATGATATAATCCATTTGTAAATACAAAATTATAAATTAAAATAATTAAATTAGATTGCATTACAAATTAAATGACATTAAAGCGATATTAATCATAGGTAATAGCTTATAAAGATATTTGGTATTGACTAATTTGATTAGTTTTCATATCTTTTTTTTAATCTAATAAATTAAATTGAAAATCGCTTACTATAATCCAACAAATAAAATAAGAGATAAAATTAAAATTAATCAAATCTAAATTATTAAAGTTTATTTTCAATTTAATCCAATTCAATACAAAATCAAAAATATCAAAATAAATATTTGGAATTGAAAATTACTGAAAGGATAAAAATATTAAAAGAAAAGGCAACAATTGAAAAGATAGAGAAGTCAATATGAAGATCATATTGGATTGACAATTAATCTAAACGTGAAAACGTCAAATCCAGGCAGATTACGTTTAACATTTGGCCAAAAAGTTCATATACTTGCATGCATCATTATCCTCTTAGATTGGGTATTTAATGCTTTGTCATCTTATACAGTTTTCATTTTAAATGTTAATATACAAATAAAAGTTCTACAATGGGTTAATAATTTGAGTTGCATCGATCTTATAAGTATAATAAATTTAAAGTTATTATAATATAATCTAAAATTTTAATCATATCAAAAATTTAAATTTAATTTTTACCCATTTAACATACTATTAACTTATGTATCATATAAATCAATCTAGTACATTTAATATGAATTAATTTATAAAACATGAAATGACATTGATCAAACTGTAAAAATAAAATGATATAACTTTAAGAAAAATTAACAGATTAAACTCAAAATAACATACTTAACATAACCAACCTATAAATTATGTTTAAATCGAATTAATAGATTAACATTTGATACAAATCTAATACATTTTATCATGTTAATAACGAATTGATACGAAATCAATTACATATGATATTTCATAGCATTAAACATATTTGAAAACAAAACCAAAAGGAATCAAATGAAATAAAAAAAATATAATAAAATGCACATTTACAGCTAATCTTAAACATGGGAGAACAGACTGATTTTAGGGGCACATAGTTGTATGAAATAGAGTTGTAAGAAATGTGGTGGGGATAAGATCAAAATTAATGGAAAGATGAAAGAGTTTTAGGCTGAAAGTAATGCTATTTCTTGCTCTTACTTTGCTTACTTTCCAATACTCATATCTTTTCAATTTAATGCACAATATCTAAAAATCCAATTATTTTCAGTTTTATAGATTATTTTGTTTCATATTTAGTGTCTTTTAAATATTCAAACAGGATTAAATAGTCTTAATTTAGTTGCAACGACTATAATTATTTATATTATTGTTGTTTAATTAAAACAAATTATAAATAAAAAGATACTTAAAATGAAACAAAAATCATTCTTAAAGAAACGATGCTTAAAGGAAGTAATGATTAGTATCTTACAAATTTCTTTCCGGTTCATGAAATTTTGGATTAATTTTCGCAAGAAACTAGAATTTTTGCATTTGATTGTGCTTCTTTGTTTGTAATTATTTTGCAAGTAAAAACTACTAAACAAGCATGTTATGAGTGAATATGAAATCATTTACTTGTTAATTATGTAAACGTTTAAACTTAAATTGTTCTCGTAAATTTATCAAAATAATTTAAATATGATATTTAAAAGATTATTTAATTAAATGGATTCATATGTAAAATCAAAAATGAAATATAGAATAAAATCATATAATCCAAAAAAATCACAAATATAATCTCAAACTTAGCCAATATATATATTATTTGCAATTATGCCCTCATATTTGGCATATAAGTACCATGAATTCTACGTTCCATCACTCAAAAGAAACCCAGAAACGCATAAACAATACATGATAATGTCCATCTCCATCTCTTTGAAGATTTTCTTCTTCTTTATTGCTCTGATTCTTGGCTTTGGAGGGGTTGGTTGCGAGGCTTCCCATCTCATTAACCAAACCCTTCAAAACCTTCAAGTTGCCATTTCTGCAGAAGACAATCAACCGTATAGAACTGCTTATCACTTTCAACCTTCAAAGAATTGGATGAATGGTAGCATGTTTTGTCTATTGTCTCCTTTTATACTGCGCTAGCTCTTTCCTACTTTTATTGTATTTCATTACGTGTAAATTTATTATGATTCGAAAATCACGTTTTTAATTATTACTAGTTAATCGAGGTTTTCTTTGTATAAGCTTTTGTTGTTACCTATTCTAACAAAGTTATTGTTCCTCTTGATTTGGTCTTGGCTATGAAATGTAAAAATGTGGCATTCAGATCCAAATGGTGAGTCATTTCTTCTTCTCTTTATGTTGTTTTAATGTTGTTTGATATTCTATTTACAAATTCTTGATTTTATAAATCAATGACAACAAAAAAGGTTTAATAATTTGACTTGTCACTCCGATCTCAAGCAATATCATGCACGCCATGCACCTCTATTTGTCCATAATTATTTTACAGAAACATATCAAATATATTAAGTGGGTTTCATTTATATTATGATATATTTAGTCTAAAAGTTATTTTCTGAATCAAATAAATATATTCAAAGAAATCCTGAAACAGTAGTAAATCGTTTGCAGGGCCAATGATTTACAAGGGGCTTTACCATCTTTTCTATCAGTATAATCCAAAAGGTGCAGATTGGGGAAATATTGTATGGGGACATTCAACGTCAAAAGACTTGGTGAATTGGAAGCATCACAAAGCAGCCATTTACCCATCTCAGAAAGTTGATATCGGCGGTACATGGTCTGGTTCAACCACAATTCTTCCAGATGGCGAACCTGCCATCCTGTATACTGGAGTTAACCAAATTGGTCACCAGGTTCAGAACTTGGCCACACCCAAAAACTCCTCTGACCCATATCTTATTGAGTGGTTGAAGTCAACCAAAAACCCTGTTATGATTCCCTATTCAGCCAACCCTACTATCAATGCAAGTGCATTTAGAGATCCAAGTACAGCTTGGCGTGGTTCTGATGGAATTTGGAGAGTGATCATTGGAAGCCGATATTATAATAAGGGCTTAGCAATTCTTTTCAGAAGTAAAGATTTTGTTGAGTGGGTCAAATCCCAGCAACCTTTGCACTATGCTGAGGGAACCGGTATGTGGGAATGCCCAGATTTTTTCCCGGTATTGGTTGATGGTAATATAGGAGTTGATTTGCCAAGTATTGGACCTAAATTTAAGTACGTGTTTAAAGTGAGTTTAGATGATACTAGGCATGATTACTATACTATTGGCAAGTACGATCAAGTTAATGACATTTTCACACCAGATAATGGATCAATAGAAGGTGATTGGGGTCTAAGATATGATTATGGAAAATTTTATGCTTCAAAAAGTTTTTATGATAGTGCAAAGAATAGGAGGATCTTGTGGGGTTGGTTGAATGAATCTTCAAAGCCTGAGGATGATATCAAGAAGGGTTGGTCCGGTCTCCAGGTAATACTTTAATGTCATTGTTAATATTTTTTCAGTAAATATAAGAAATGCCTAGAATTCAAATATGCATATCGAAATGATATATTATATACATTGAAAAGATTTGCAATGATACATGCAGGGAGTTCCCAGAGTTATTTTGCTTGATAAATCAAGAAAGCAACTAGTGCAGTGGCCGATTGAAGAAATTGAGAACCTTCGTTTCAATCCTGTCCATTTGCCTAGGCAAGTTCTATCAGGAGGAGCTATGATTCAAGTTCCTCGCATCACAGCATCACAGGCAAGCCACTATTAACAGAACCTTACTAAAAAATACCAACACGGATCAAACCAATAAATTCATTAAAAACCAGCATTTTGATGATTTTAACATTTTGATAAAAGTTGATTTATAATGTATTTGTTAGATTGATCCATGCATGAGATTATGGATTCCATCAAGACGTTGGCGAGGGCAGGATGCATTTAACAAACAATTGAAAAAATGATTATCCATTTAATCTCTAATTTGCATTGCAAATCTTATTTAACAGGCAGATGTGGAGATTTCATTTGAAGTAACCAACATTGAAAAGGCAGAAATACTGAACCCAGATGTAAATTGGATGACTCCACAAATGCTTTGTAGCCAAATGGGTGCCTTAGTCGGCGGAAGTTTAGGTCCATTTGGGTTGCATGTTTTTGCTTCAAAAGGAATGAAAGAGCACACTTCAATTTTCTTCAGAATCTTCAAAGTTCAAGGCAAAAATGTGGTTCTGATGTGCAGTGACCAAAGCAGGTTCCCCTTTCTCTCCATTTCTTCTTTCACATACACTTGTCAAAGCCATCATCAATATCTTAACTATATCTTCTGCATATTATATTTAATTTTATGACTTTTTATTTTCAGATCTTCATTGAGAATTTCTAATGATAACACCACTTATGGGGCGTTTTTGGATGTTGATCCTCTCCACGAGAAGATTTCTTTAAGAAGCTTGGTGAGTTTATCAATTATTTTGTTCATTCAAATTAAAAAGCTTGTTATTTATTTTTAATGGACTTAAAATGTGCCATCTTCTACAGATTGATCATTCGGTAGTGGAGAGCTTTGGTGGAAATGGCAAGAGCTGCATTACAGCTAGAGTTTATCCAGAACTTGCTAATTGTGAAGATGCCAACTTGCTTGCATTTAATTATGGAAATGAAAGTGTCACCATCACAAGATTCAGTGCTTGGAGCATGAAGAACGCTGAAATCATTTGAAAAAATAAAAATAAAAATAATTGAACATAGTGAGGACAGAAATTATAGAAGCATATTATACGCGTGTACTCTATATTCATAATATTGTTATCATAATCTATTAGTCATACTTTTTAATCATGTTTGCTTGTTCTTCTTCTTCTTGTGATGTCTCTTTAATTTGCCTCCATGCACGTTAGGATTGCATCTTTCTAATTAACGAGATGCACTTATCTAAACATAATATATATTCTTATATATGAATCAAATCAATATAATAATTTTATTGGAAGATGAAAACTTAACTTTTTATAAAAAATTTGAGAACAAAAACAGGAAAATAGGATCGAATCAAGAAAAATGAGAAACAATACATTTAAGACATATACGAAGAATTTCATTTTTCACTTATTCTAGTTTTTAATGAATTTTTCAGCAGTGTTCACTTCAATTTTTTCATTCAGTTATCTAATTAATTCCTTTTTTTCCTTTTAAACTTGTTATTAAGAACTTATTTGGTCTAAAAATGCATTGATTTATAAATAAAATATTCATTTACAAATTAATTAATATTAATAATTTTTCATAATATTAGTTCAAAATTTATTTAAATGAAGTGCCTTGACGAGGAGAGTTTCATGATATCAATTATAGATTAAAATGAATAACTGGTTCGGAATAATGATTTTTCATCACCATTACCATGTTATATTTGGATGATTATCATGGATAAAACTCAAATGATGATAATGAGAATCTGCAGTCGGCCATAGTCTAATAGATGATTCAAAAAAAGCCAATGAAGCACCAATCTTTTTCACCTAGAATAGTCTTGAGCACGTACGTACTGGTCATCCAAAATAACACGAAATCCATAACTAACAATTCTT
Source organism: Dalechampia spathulata (assembly GCA_948192965.1). Classification (NCBI taxonomy): domain Eukaryota; kingdom Viridiplantae; phylum Streptophyta; class Magnoliopsida; order Malpighiales; family Euphorbiaceae; genus Dalechampia; species Dalechampia spathulata. The sequence goes on from CANYBF010824465.1 coordinate 17,360, forward strand.
TTGAAATGAAAAATCAATTAACATGCATGCTATATCTAGACCAAGAACAAGCCACTTCTGTTCCTCCATCTATAATAATGTGAACATATATCCTCAATGTGAACAACGTGTGGATGGTGTTGATAGCATATCAAGCCAACAAGAAGCAACGGTAAACATTTTGAACAAAAACAAGTACAAATAACAAACCTCCTCTGGAGCAAGATCAAAAGATTTTCCTCCTATAATGAAAGTAACAACAGGCATTGAAGAGAGATTATTGCAATGAATATTTTTAAGAACCTGAGCATAAAGCTACAAGGAGTATTATAGCCATCAGCATATCTCAAGTGTTAGCAAAGGAAATTGTAGACTACTTATTTTTATCATTGACACGATCACTAGTTAATATTAAGGATGCATTAGTTTCACCTTATTCATATGCTTCAATTAGTGATCTTGTTGTTATTTACTAAAGTTTTTCATATGAAAGAGGACGTACCAGTTGAGTTATCATTTATAAGAATTTCCTCCATATGAAACTATCAAAAAATACTCAAGAAAATGATAAAATAATTGAAAATTTTGAATGATGTTTACTAATAGATACGATTTTAAAAAACTAAAAATTATAAAGCCAGCAAACCTGCCAATAGATGTTTTTTTGTGATATTAACATAAGTGTGTTCTGAAGATATGAACGCTGCTTGATTTCCCTGAAGATATGAATGTTGCGTGCGGAAAGGATGTTTGTTATATCGGAGTAGTTGAAGGAAAAATTCTTATATGTCATCTTTCTGTAGAATCTATAGGATATGACGTTGCAATTGATGATATGGTAAAAATTAAATCAAATCAAACTATATTCAAGTTTGATTCATGAATTTATCATGACATAATAATAATACTACATCATTTTAATTTCATATGTTTAATGTGTTAATTAAGTTTATGGGTTAATCATGTTGTTTCATGAGGTTTAGTTATAACTTTAGCTCAATCGAAAATTAAGTACTTTGTTTATTATTTAACAAATGATATTTTGTATGACATTTATGTTACATTTCTTATTTTAATTAATAATTTAAAATTAGTTCCATGTATACATCAAAATTGTTAATTGAAAAAAATTATGAAATAAAAATACATATAATAAAAGATTATTTTTTAATCTAATATGAAAATTTAAAATTAGTTTATATATACTCTGATGAATTGAAATTAATTGAAATTCGATGAATATAATCTAACAAATAAAATAAAAGCAAAAATCAAAATTAATCAAATCAAATCCAATTCAATATAAAATCCAAAACATCAAAATAACTATTAGGAATTCAAAATTACTTTAGAATGAAAATATTAAAAGAAAAGGCAAAAATTGGAAAGAGAAGTCAATATGAAAATCATATTGCTTGAAGTTTTGTGGTGGGTTTGGATTGACAATTAATCTAAAATTGAAAACGTTAAATGCAGCAGATTACGTTTAACATTTGGCCAAAATGTTCATATACTTGCATGCATCATTATCCTCTTAGATTTGGGTATTTAATTTAATACTTTCTCATGTGTTAGAAAGTCAAAGAAAGGGGCTGTGGGCTGTGGGTGTAGGAATCCCACATCGGGAGTAAGGGAGATTGTGGGGAGGGTTTTCCAATATAAAATAAATCCTTCCCCTTAGGTTTTAGTATCCCATTCCAAGTCTTTCAATTTGTAACTTGGTCTTATCTCTTTCCTTCTTGTAATATTTTACGAGAAATATTAAAGTGGGAGTGTCCGAGGACGTAGGCAAAATTAGCCGAACCTCGTTAAAATTTCTGGTGTTCTTT